>CM049582.1:32617678-32780178 GCA_027123335.1 Amphiprion clarkii | reverse complement strand
GCACCTGGACAAGTCGCCAGTCTGTCACAGGGCTATACATAGAGACAACCAAGCAGCATGTTTTTGGACTGTGGGAAGAAGCTGGAGTACCCAGACAAATGCACAGGGAGAACATGCAAACTCCATGCAGAAAGATCCCCGGCCGGGAAGCAAACCGAGGATCTTCTAGCTGCAAGGCAACAGTGCTAACCACAGAGCCACTGTGCAGCCTGGTAAAGACTTTACAAATAAAAGAAATAGAGAACCAAACAATCCAAAGTTGCCTTGGACTCCCTATGAGCCAGCAGTTGATGATAGAACCAGGCTGTGGGAAGGTGGCCGTCTGCCTCCACCGGTTGGAGGGAGGGTTAGCAGATGTAGAATGGACAAACAATATAAACAATCAATTAGCTGTAGTACCTGGTTGTGCCTCCAGGTGGCGACCAGAAGAGGTGGGGACTTCAGTGTTGGAAAGCAGAGAGCATCATGGGAGTTTAGCTGGTAAAGGAGTTTACAGCTTTGACACAGATGCATCACTTCATCACTCATTTCAGATGTTATTTAAACCTAACAGCCATTTCATAGATATTATTCCCAAACATCTGGACCAAACTGAACACACATCCACATGTGGAGATCTGGATGGGATGGAGGAGGCATAAATCCACTGGCTTTTACCTGAAAGGATTGAGTTTGAGTCCTGTCTCCACTCTTCTTGTTGCTTTATTTCTTGGTTTAAGTCTCATTTTGACTTTCGCTTCCACTCACTGTGTTCGCTTCTTGTTTACTCGTGTTTAGTTAAGTTTAGGCACTAAAAGTACTTAGCTAGATTTAAAAAGCGATTGTGGCTTTGGTGCTACACGTTAGAAAGTGGGATTTTGTTCATTTCCAAGGTAACGACTCCACCTGAGATTTTACTTTACACAACCACAAGAGGACACCAACATGATCTGCGTTGTCTTTTCTTCGTGAGTGATCGAAATGGATGATAACACATTCTGAACTTAGTAGAAGGTGGCTGGAAGGAGCCCATAAACTGTAAATCAGAATAATATGCACTGACAAATGCTATGTAAAGGACTGATAACATCTGTATCGGACGTATGGTTGATGCAGATGGACCCAGTGTGTCTTTTACAGCGTTTATCGTCATTTTTGCATTCACATCTGTACCAATATATCTGGTAAAATGGACAGAAATGGGGTAATATATCCATCGATAGTAACATCTGTAGTAGTCTGGACAAGGCTGATGTTATGCACCATTTGGACAAATGGGCCTTTTACATTAACACATAAAAAGTGAGTGTACGTCTTCATCAGATGAAGGTTCAGAGACATGTTTCTACTATTACTGGAACTGTGTGGCACCTGAAATTGTGCTTACTACTGATAAAGCAGCCTAACTGGTGTTCGTCTGGTACACTGTGACACACTTTTATGATCAGTCCAAGTGTGCAGACTTTTCCAGACTTCATGCAGAGCCCTCAGTGCAGAAATGAAAGCATCCACCTTCGCTTTTCACGTGTCACGTTCTTTGCACATCATCAGGCTGTTTGTTCTTGTCAACAGCACAAAGGACTTCCTCTCTTTCTGAATTGCTGAGTTCTTCTTTTTATAACTTTACTGTCACTTCAAAGAGGAGATTGTGAAGGGAGTTTTTTTTTTCGAGGTGATACCTTCAGTCATTAATCTCCTGTGAAATTATATTCAGGATTCTTTTTGAAATGTTTAATTAAGGTATATGATGGAAACCAATGCTTCCAAATTCCAAACTATGTTGACTTGGACACCGTCAATCAGATTTTTAGTGTCCAAAGGGTTGAAACTATCAACTATTTCAGAAAAGATGGAGTTATCTTCTTTCTTTGCTGCGTTTGGGTCATTTTTATTCTCTTCTGCTATACCAGGATCCAGTGTTTCATAATGCTGTTTACATTAGTATTAAAATGTGCTCTGGCCGGCTTTGTCTTATTGTAATGTCGTATACATAATGTGATGCTCTGCTCTGTGTCATCCCGCCTCACTGAGTACTATTTTATTTTGCACTGCTCTGTTTTTGCCGGAGCCCGGGGCTACTGGAAAGGAGACGAGAGGAGAAAGAAGGGAGGAGGAGAGGAAAAAGAGAGGAGCCCAGGGCTATTTTTTTTAGCACAGCCCCCTCCCACCCCTCCAAAATAGTTCCCTTATTTTAGGCTGTCCCCAATAACAGAAGAGTGGCTGCAGGTGAGAGGCAGAGGGAGAGAAATTCATGGATTTTGGCCTTTATAGGTGCATGATTGTCCCACAGATGCACACTAAAGTTCTCATTACACCATTCTCACATGACATAGCACATTTAAAATGGACTGTAATATCTGATTAATATAAAAAAATAATGTTAGACGTTAAGAGTAGTGACCTCTGTGTTGCTTCAGAAAGGATATAAACCTTTTGTTAAGAGAAGGTGAATAAGCATTCCCGTATGTGTCTTCTTCCTGCTGCCATTAAAACTTTAATCACCAAAAGGTCAGGGTTTACGCTGTCGGAAACAATCCACATTACGCTCAGATGCACTTAAATAACCCAACGTCAGTCCAAAGTCTCCCACCGAAGGACGGCGTCTGCAGGAGTCACATATCACTGATATGCTTTTATGTCTGCTTTAAATGAACCATCGGACGTCTGCTGGCCAGCTGCATGTCCCGGCAGCTTTTCTACGAGGAAAGGATGGTGCATATGAGTGTGGTCTCTTCTGGTATCTGAGGACACAGCAGACTGCAGGCTGGTGTCTCCTCACAGCTGATGTCTAATACTCTTTCATTTTACCTCTGCTTCAGTTTTCCTCTCCTGACATTTCACACTAATCCAGTTCGGCAGACTGATCATTGCTGCCCTGCAGAAAGCTCCCCACTCAGCAAGGGCAACCTGTCAACAAACCTGCTCCGTTTCCTCAAGGATTCCCTTTGTTTTTTAGCTTTACTTCTTGGATTCCTCCCATGTTTGTTATATTACACCATGTCATCCATCCATCCATTATCTAGACACTGTTTAATCCTCGTTGTGGTTGTGAGGGCTGGAGTCTATCCCAGATGACTTGGAGCGAAGGCAGGGGACACCCTGTTGTAGGTCAGCAGTCTATCACAGGGCTACACACAGAGACAAACACACACACTTACAGGCAATTTAGAATTACCAATTAACGTCAGACAGTATGAGGAAGCAGGAGAAACCCACACATGCACAGGGAGAACATGCAAACTCCATGTAGAAAGACCCCAGGCCAGGATGCGAACCGGGGATCTTCTGGCTGCAAGGCGACACTGCTAACCACCGAGCCACTGTGCAGCCTCCATTTCAACCAACTGTGTATAAAAATAAAATAATAAATGATCTCCTGCATTAACCTTCATCTAAATGCACACTTGCAGTAATTTAACACCCTTCAGATGACTGGATCCACCTTTTGTGAATGCTTTCCCTTTTCAGACTCAGGTGTTGTGTTTTTTCCTTTTTTTCTGCAGCTAAGCTCAAACAGCGTGACACAGTTGCCACAGTGAGTGGGTATGTTTTGCACCTGTCCTGAGCCAATCATCCAGCCTCAGAACAGGTGCAGCAGGAGGGAACAGTAATTATCATCGCTCATGGCACAAATGCACAAAAAGCAACTACTGCTGGCTTTTTTTTTGGATCGTATCACAACAAAGAAAGACTCGTCACCTTTCCAGTGACCCGCCCACCAGTGTCATGCAACACAAAAGTCAAGAAAGCGGTGAGTTGGAGTAACACTATGTGTGGAATTTACAGGCAACAGTGTTCTCTGGTTTCGTCTCACAGTCCAGAAACATTCATAGCAGGTTTATCAGTGACTCTGAAATAGCCATAGGTGCATATGTGAATGTGCATGCTTATGTTTGCACTGCTGGTATAGCTAATGGATGGATGGATGGATGGATGGATGGATGGATGGATGGATGGATGGATGGATGGATGGATGGATGGATGGAGTAGGAGGTGAGCCAGGCTGCCAGAGAGGGACAGAGATCAGAAGATGTTCATCAGAGAAGGGATGGGCAAGCTGCAATCAGGGAAACTCTAGTAACTCACTTTGGTTTGGTGTTGCAGTTTTAACTGTCAGTGTCTTTGCTAAACGGAGTATCTGCTGGCTGAGGCAGATTATGCCTCAAAAAAGAACCTCCAGGCAGATTCTGCAAAATGTGCAAAGACCACGTGCGTTAACTGCAGGACCTTCTGCAGCAGCTGATGATGGTGGAACAGAACTTGTGTTAATCCAAGCTGCTGCTGCTGCTGCTGCTTTAGGTCTCAGTGAAGTCAACTGTAACTCAGAATCAGAAATATCTCATCTAGAGCTGCTTCGTTCTCTACGTGAGCCTGTTCCCAGTCCTGCTTGCTTCAGTATAGAACCATTTCCAGAATTAAGCCACTGCGCTCACATTCCAACCTGCAAAGAAGTTGTTTATGCACTTATTCTCTCCAGACTTAACAACTTGCTTCGTTTTGGCACAAACCAAAAGTTACCGCCAAATATTTTAGAATGCAGCAGCTTGATTTCTTGCTTGCAGAAAACGTTACAACACCTCAGGCCCAGTTCATTTTAGATTTTAAGAATTTAGCCATCACCTTTAGAGCACCTCTGGGTTTAGCCCCAAGCTACGCAGCAGGAATGTTGACCCCCGATCAGCAGGCTTTTGATCCTCGGGTGGGGCTCTTCTGGCTGTTCTAAAGGTGACCAGTTTACCTAAATCACCTCTGAAAACCCTTACACTACTTCATTTTTCTGCATTAATATTTACATATTAGATTCAGTCTTTTTCTGCCTTTTGTCTTTGTCTTACTTTCCCCTTAGGCTCTGTTAGGCCTTATTATCTGTTACCTGATTTTGCTTTTCCTGTTAATGCGCTTTTTAAATGCAACTTTTAGACATTTTTTTTTACTGTCATGTCTTCACATCATGTCTACTTTCTCTCACAGCTCATCATTGCTTGTTTTTGCTTTCATATCAGTACAGTATACACATTTGTGGTGCCATTTTTTTAAGGTATTTATCATGTTAATATTCTCAATCTTCCTTAAGTCATTACACAGCTGTAGTAAGTTTAACCCTCGTGTCGTGCTGCGGGTCAAAACTGACCCGTTTTAAAGTTTGAAATTGTGGGAAAAAATATAGATTTTCACAGTGAAACTTCTGATGTCCACATTTTCAACATGTTTGGGAAATCTTTGAACATTTTTTGGTGGAAAAAAAGAAATATTAAAAATGTTCTTAAAGAAAATATCAGAAGTTTTACTGATATATGTGGAATCACTTTGGATATTTTTAGGATTTTTTTGGAAGATTTTTACTAACTTTTTGAAAATATTTACAAGAATTTTCTTGCCAAATTTGGGGGATGTTTTTTAAATAAAACTTTTAAGGGAAACTTTTAAGGAATTATTGGGATTTTCTTCCTGAAGGTTTTGCAAATTTTCAGAAATTTGGGGAATTTTTTTGCTGAATTTTTGTATTTTTTTCAGACAAGGAAACAATTTTTTTAACGCTCGTAAATGAGGACAACAGAAGGGTTGAGGAAGTGACACAATTTGTTCACGTTTCAAAACACAGTGGAAGGTTTCCGTTGCTCATACGTTTTTTGGGGGGCAATGAGTCCGTGTTACCTCAGTTAACAGAAATGTAGCATTTTCCTGTTGTTTCTGTCTATTTGATCAACAAAAATGTTTATTATTCTTGAGTCATCTACATCCAAATCAACAAATCTGGTCAAAAACCTTTTAGGACTGTGCCAAAAATTCCTCCATGCAAGACAAACCCTGCCGTCCAGTCCAGTCCAGTCCAGGCCTGCAGTCACTGAGGCTATCAAGTACTGAGTAAACATGATCTGTGTAGGAGGAGGTGTGGAGGTAACCCTGGGTCAGACTCCAGGACTGCTTTCTACCCCCGTCTGTCCCTGAAGCTCACACACCTCCCTGAAATAACAACGCCACACTGCATACCTCCAGCTTTATATATAACTCACAGGTCATTATTCACATTTTACTCATTTCAACAAGCAACAAATTCCAGTTTTCTGGAAGGACGATCTCATCAGTACATAAAAATCTCAATCTCGTCATACATTGAGTTTAACCCTCGTGTCATCCTGCGGGTCAAAACTGACCTGTTTTAAAGTTTGAAAATGTGGAAAAAATATATATATTTTCAGAGTGAAACTTCTGATGTCCACATTTTCAACATTTTTGGGAAATCTTTGAACATTTTTTGGTGGGGGAAAAAAAGGAATGTTAAAAATGTTTCTTTAAGAACATTCACACAAAAAAATCAACAAAAATCCAGTGAATTTCACTGGATTTTGGTTGATTTTTTTTATGTGAATGTTCTTCAAGAAAATATCAGAAGTTTTACTGATATATATGGAATCACTTTAGATATTTCTAGGATTTTTTGGAAGATTTTTACAAATTTTTTGAAAATATTTACAAGAATTTTCTTGCCAAATTTGGGGACTTTTAAGAAAATAATAATACTTTTAAGGGAAATTTTTAGGGAATTTTTGGAATTTTCTTCCTGAAGGTTTTGCAAGTTTTCAGAAGTTTGGGGAATTTTTTTGCAGATTTTTTTGGGGGAATTTTTTTCAAACAAGGAAACACTCTTTTTTGATGCATATAAATGAGGACAACAGGAGGATTAAAATGAAGCTTGGCAGGTCAAATGGAGACCAGCTTCATGGTGCGCCTCCATTTTTGTGTCTTTTCCTCTAGCAAAAATCAGTCAGAGAGCAGCTTTCATCCAATTTTGCACCTGAGTAATCAAGACTATTTTTGACCGAGCTGATTGTGTAACGCAAGTTGGTCACAGCACCGAAAGGCAAACTCAGATGGTCTAGTCATGACCCCGACATGGCATCATTACTGAGGTGAAATACGCATTCCTGCCATTCGTTGTCAACATTTTCACCTGCACTCTGCTTCTGCTGAGGGTTTTACATGCTCGCTTTGTGCTAGTGGTTCAATTAAAAATAGTGCATCATGCTTTTAGTTTCTTATTAAATGTGCCTTGATGCCAGAAACACTCAGAGTAAGAAGACGAAGAGGAGAGGTGCAGGAAGGGTCAGAGTCGGGCGAGCATGCCAAACACGTTTATGGACTCGGTCGTAGACGACCAACCTTCCTGACACTGTCTGGACTGAGAGAGAAGCAGGGAGAGAGCGTCGAGAGGCAGATATGCACAGTGACTCAGCGTTGTTTGTAGAAATTCCTTTGGGTGAGATTACTCACCTCCGTCCTGCTCCAGCCGACCCATGTGCACCCGGGAGTGAGTGAGTGTGTGTCTGCAAATAAGTGACGGCATCCAAGCAAATATGACAGAAAGACAGATGAGCAGCATGTAAAGAATAACTGACGTCTTATTTATGTGTTAATGCCAGGACTTTTGGCTGTCTATATTACTGGGAATGAGCATAAATAGCCACATAGACTGGATTTTTAAAACTGATTGCCAATAAAATCATTTAAAAACGTGGCCTTGACGCAGTGACCTGATAATTATCTGCAGTCATCACTGTGTGATTTCGAGTGACGTCTAATTGGTTACATGACAGCAGTACACTGTAAAAAGTGTATTTGAGCTGTAGTTAAAGTACTATTTAAGCTGGTTAAAACATCATATTTTTTACAGTGTAGCATGTAATCATTAACTCTGAAAGATAATAAATACAAATAGTATAATAATAAACTTTATCTCTACAGCAGCTTTTAAAGCTGGAGTCACAAGGTGCAGAGCGGCAATAAAACATTAACCGAAGACAATAAAACTAAATTGGTAAAAGGGGCAATAATAAAACATTGGAAAAGACATTGAAAACATTCCACAAATACTACACAAATGATGACAAATTCTCAAACATATGTTCAAGATAAACCAGATTACAAAGGTTTTGTGTTGGAGGTTTTGAAACCAAGATTGAAGTTTTTTCTCTGCAAAAATATATTTTTAAATGGAATTTATTGATCTGGTTAAATATTACTAATCTGTATCTGCTTTGGCCCTGAAATATTGGTTGAGCTCTAGTATGAAGACAAGTAACTGGAAGATGTCTACATTTTCCATTAACCCTCAAAAAATATTGTTTCCTTGTCTGAAAAAAAATCCAAAAATTCAGCAAAAAAATTCCCCAAATTTATGAAAATTTGCAAAACCTTCAGGAAGAAAATTTCAATAATTCCTTAAAAGTTTCTCTTAAAAGTTTTTTTTTTAAATCCCCCAAATTTGGCATGAAAATTCATGTAAATATTTTCAAAAATAAGTACAAATCTTCCAAAAAAAAAATCCAAAAAATATCTAAAGTGATTCCATATATATCAGTAAAACTTCTGTTTTCTTTAAGAACATTCACACAAAAATCAACCAAAATCCAGTGAAATTCGTTGGATTTTGTTTGATTTTTTTTTTTGTGAATGTTCTTAAACATTTTTAACATTTCTTCTTTTTCCACAAAAAAAATGTTCAGAGATTTCCCAAAAATGTTGAAAATGCGGACATCAGAAGTTTCACTGTGAAAATCTGTATTTTTTCTCCACATTTTCAAACTTTAAAACTGGTCAATTAGACCCGCAGGACGACACGAGGGTTAAACTTACTACAGCTGTGTAATGACTGAAAGGGAATCAAGGATAAAATAAGTAATAAATCTCTCACCTTGTGTAAAATGTCCAAGCAAAACAAAGCCAGACGAATTAAAAATGAACCAGTGGTCATTCTTGACCTTCCTACTTCCACCGCTGTCTGCGTTCGCTGTAAATCTGCATTTTTAACAGAGGTGATAATATTTACATGTAGGATTGTGAACAAAAAGTGGATTAACATTTGAGTGTCTTTAATGGATTTGCTTTACAGCCTCAAAACTCTCAAACGTGCATTAGCATATTCGCATAAACACCGATGATACAATCAGTTTTAAAAGGTACTGCAACTCTTTACACGCAATTTAGTGAACTCTGCTTTAGCTTTGATGGTAATTTAAATCTAAATATCCACTTATGAGCAGTTTATGTAAGACGTTATGTGGTAGCCGGAGCCATTAGTGGCTTTTTAGCTCAGCTGTAGGTGTCCAGAAGAATCACAGCGCTGAGCTTTAATCGGAGCCGGAAGCTGCTCTTGGAGGACGGCAGAATATTTCCCCCCCTCAGGCTTTTCGTGTATCGCTGTGCATGTTTAAAAAGCGTTGCACATAGGTGTGACCAGCAATGCTGCTTGTTAGCGAGAGAGCAAAGGGCTTGGAAAAATTCAACAGGAATTCTCTTTTTACTCCCTCTGTGTGTTTGTGTTCTCTCTTTGTAACGGCATGATGAATGGCCATCTTTAGCAGAAGGTCTTTCCCATATTTTACTCTGCCACGTCCAAATTATACTAAAATGTAAATGATCCTATTTGAAAACAGCAGTGCAGCATTATCATAATCGTGCTGACAGTCTAATAAAGTGCATCCCTGCAGAGATGCTGCACGCTCCTCAGCCTGTAATCCCAAAGGACAACGCAGCAATACATTATGGAAAACCCCCCAAAACACATGAGCAAAACTTCAAATGATTTGCCTGAACTCATCTCCTATTATAATTCTGTTGTCTCAAAACAAAAAACCTTAGACGGACTGGAATATGTATTCAGAATAACATGACACAGCTAAAAACGATGTCCATTCTTTAATTTAAAGTTGCATCAGTGCTCTCGGTTTCATTCCCTACCTTTATCCAGCTCGTCTCACCTGTTCATGTCTGGCCGAGCTCATGTGGTTTCAGCAGGATCGTGTGATTGGCTGAGCTCTAAGGAGGCGCCCCGAGGCTGCAGCTCTTCTGAATTATGAATGAATGTCCTGAAGCTTTTTACCTTCCTGTGTCAACTTCATAACTGCATGTAGGGGAATTCTCCTTTTCCCCTTCCTCTTTATTTCAATCCATACCATGACCTAAATGAAGCTGCTTGTCATTCAGTACCAGGAATCCTACAGTTAAATATTTAAAAGACGATAAAGTTGTTTTTAATTAAAGCTGGTGACTCACTGCTCTGAAAATGTTTACAAATTAACTGTTTAAATTAACAGAATGTGAAATTATTAACTTTTGCTTGTTTTTGCAATAAATAATGCCGTTGTCATTACCTTTAGGCCTTTGCAGCCTGTTAGCTTTTTCCCACAAACCTCATGTGACAGATTCCCTGTTTTCCCTGCAATTCCACGGCGTCCAACCGCCAAGACTTTAGTAAATAAGCTGACGAGCTCTCTGTAGCAATTTCTGATATCTTGGCTTGTCGTCTTTCAGGGATATCAGCTAATGGCACCTATAGGTCCAGAAGTGTTCCATGTGGTTTCCGGGGTCCTCACCAGTCTGACGGCTCACTAGCTTCTCAGCCCACCTCATATGTTCCTCTGCTTCCCAACCCTCCAGCTGTTTCAGTGCTGCTGACATCTAGTTTGACCTCTCAGTGAAACAACCTGCCCTCGGTCACTTAGTTTCACTTCTGCTCCTCTTAGAATTAGTTCCCAGCTTCCAGTTCCTGTTCTGTGGTTCTCTGGCCGTCTCCTGTTGCTGTGTTTGAGCTTATAGCTGCCTCTGAATGTGTCCCTCCCGAGCCTTTATGTGTCCATCAAAGCAGAGTCCATCTCTGGTTGAAGGTCGGTTCTGGTGTCCATCTGTGCATCTATTCCAAAAAGCTCTTGCACATTTTTATATTTGTCAGGTATTACACAGAGTCAGGCACTGCCAAGATGGTGACGGCCAAAGGCACCAAACTGAGCTTCAGAACTGCTATTTAGGAAACCTCTGGGTGAAGTCAGTGGGTTTGTCCCTCATGATTTAAAGTCGATGGTCCACATGCAGTTTTAGGCCACTGAAAATAGACCTTTTAGAAAATTCCTTCTAGGGTGGTGGTATTCTGAAACCCATTTTATAGTCAGTGTTGGCGTGCTCTGGGTGACATCAGAGTGCATCATCGTCCCCTAATGAGGCCAGAACAGTGCTAATGCTAACCTAGCTAATGGGACTTTAATATAAATGTAAAGTTACTTCCACTACATGGAGCCACAGAGGTATCAGAATCAGTCCACACATGTGATTCCCACCATGAGTAGCTTTATTCAGGCTTTTATTGGTCGATATGGCTTTAAGATGGGGTAAAATGTCACTTTGACATGTTTTACGTGGACGGAGACTCTTGTTTTAGACAGTACTTGTGTCTACAGGATTGTTTTTGTTTCTTTTATAAATAAATGGGTTAAAAACTTCATTTTAAAAGTACCTGTGTGTGAATCGGCCCCAGTCCTTCCCTGCCGGGTCCCCTGATCCAGACGCCTGCCACACCAGCTGTTCCTCATTATCAATTAACTCCAGTGATTGCAGAGAGGTCAGTTTTCAGACAAGTTTTCATCAACTGTGCCGGTTTGCTGTGGCAGAACGATTTCAGACTCCCTGTTTCTGGCCTGTAATGTTACTGATCTGGTTTTCTGTTGTAAATGCTGGCTTGCCTGCTGACTTTGGGATTTATGTGTCCGTTTGCTTCCCCCGCTGACCATTTGACCATCTGTGTTTAGCAAACTGGCCTTTGCTCTGCTAGGTGAGTCTCTGTGTCTGCATTTGGGTCTTTGGGTCCTGATTCTCGTAAAATGAATTCTGACATTCTTGGTGATTGTAGCCACCCAGGGATTTATTTAGATACCCAGAATGAGCACACGTAAATCTTTCTATAAAGAAATGCATGTGTTTGGCAGGTAAATCACATGCGTTGTACTTTTTGCACTATTTTAAGTCATCACGTTCTCATATGTAGTCAGAAATGTGCAACATCCAGAAGTTTAATTGGTAAAATACACTAAATATGCTCGTAGGTTACACTTGTACATGCTATGTTTCTCAATAGACTCCCTTAAAACATTTTCTGACTGGTGCAATGAGGGAATCCTTTGTTTATCATTCTAAGAATGTTTTATGGAATAATGTGCTGTTATGCGTTACCTCAACAACATCCTCAGAACATTGCAGGTAAAAGGTCCACCTCTGGGTAATATGTTACATTACATGAATGTTTTAAAAAGACATTCTGTCCTCTGAAACTTTGATAATATCTTGAAAACATTGTTTGAATGTTGGCGTGACAAAATGATGATGATGGACAATAGGTGGACGTTTGATTCATTCTGGTTGATTGTTTGAGCTGATATTCAGCATTTCCTCTGTTGCATTTATTGAAAGGACGATTTAAGACAAAGATTAATCTAAAACTGCTACTTCTGCTTCCCTGTTTGGATGAATGGATAGATAATTTATTCATCCATTTGTTGAAATTCAAGGTATCCAATATTTCACGTTACATTTAAGAAAAATAAGGAAACTGAAGCACAAAATAACTTGCTAATCATGCTGGTAGGAGAATACGGGGCAAAAATCATGTTAGTATTTGCAATAAAACGAGCATTAAATACAGTATAACAATAGAAATAAGGATAAGGGGTGCTTAAGAGCTAGGATTAACCTCATAGGAACGTTATTTGAAACGATAAATATCCTTAAACCAATCTTTGAACATTAGAGTAAACAGTTTTCTCATCAGAACTTGTAGGAAACGTTGTGGGAACGTTCCCTGCTGGTTGTGGGGATGTGACATGTTCCTGGACCGTCTTCAGCGGGATACTGAAGGAAGGAGGGCAGACAAGGAAGATAGATGTGCGAGAGAAGAGAGAGAGGAAGAGGAGGGAACTGATCCACGGTCGGTGTGTTCGAGACCTGCGGACACACTCTCACTCTCTCACACACACTCTAGCGAGAGAGAGAGAGAGAGAGGGGGAGAGAGAAGAAGAACGGGAAGGGGAAGAATGAGGAAGGAGTCCGCCGAGCTGCGCGCCTCGTCCCAACCAACGCTGCGGGTTTGCTGATGAAGCAGCGCGCCGGTCACCCGATCATACAGGTCAGTCCGGGCGCTCCGCATGGAAACCACGAGTCAGGAAACAACAGCAGCAACAAATAAAAAGCTGCCAGTGCATGGGAATCCGGACTCCTCTCCCCTCCTTCTGTGCGTCTCGCTCGGTGGATCCGCCGTCTTGGCTGCCGTATAAGAGCTCCCTGCGTCTCCATTAGCGTTCCCCACTGCTGGCTTACCTCTACTACTACTACTACCACTCCTCCTCCTGCTCCTTCTCCTCCTCACTCCTGCTAGTATCACTAGTAGAGCTGGGTTTTTATCTTTTCTTCTTTGTTTTTTATACTACTGACTGGACCTCCGGATTGGATAAAACAGAAAGACAAGGTAGGACGCTGGTGCAGTTTTCTGGGTGCGTTTTCAGCGGGGACAATCGTGTCCGTAGAGGTGAATTGCGGGGGGTCTTGTGCCTCAGTTGCGCGCCATTGTGTGGGGAAAAGCCAAGTTTGGAGTGGGATGCGCAAAAAGCGGGGACCCTCTCAACGAAGCCCCGGTTTGGAGACGTGAAAGCGCCATGCGTCGGGAGGGTTTTTTTGGATGCGATGTGGAGACGATGTTTCCTCACCCTCATCCTCCCCCCCACCGCTGCGCTTTTCCTCCTCTGTGATTTGGGAGGACCGCTGGTGTTTTAGAAATCGCTGATGGGGAGGTGTTTGGCCAATTCTGATAAAATGAACAGCCGGTTAAGGCACCGCTTCAGGCTGCTTCCTTTTGGCTCTGTTTTTTTTCTCTCCTCGCCCCTCACTCCCACCTCTCACTCCCTGCCTCACTTATTTATAGAGGAGTAATGATTAAGGATGCAGAGCACGTTCAGATAACCACTCTCACACCTTTTTTTTTCTCTCTTTTGTTGTATGCGCTCAGTGTGGAAGTTGGGTGACAAATATTCGCAGCGCCGGTTAAATCTCCCTTTAGATGTGCTTTAAAAGGATGCCACATTTGCGCAATTGTGCAGGTTCTCTTGCCTTTGCGCCAGTTCATCTGGGGGAGCTTGTGGAGAGCTTTTGCGCATCAGTGCAGAGCAGGCTGGGGAGAAAATCTGGGATCTCCAGATTGGGTTTGTACACTAGTCTGGATTAGATTTTTACTCTGTTTGGAGAAAGGTTTTTCTGACATCAGTCAGCGCTGACTGTAAAGCTGGCAGACCATAATATTAGAGCAGACAGCAGCTTTTCATTCCCCCTGATGTGACACTACAAACATCTTGTGAGGAAGCGCTTGGCACATGCAGGCAGGTACCATCAAGGCTTTCCAGGCAATTCTCTTCCAGCTGACTTCAGTCGGGGCTTTATGAGCATAACACAGGAACTGTAGCTCCTCCACTGTGGCTGATGTGAAATATTTATCTGGCAATGGAAAAAAAGAAGAAGAAACACAGCCAGGGGTCTCTCTTTTTTACTGCTTTATTTACCCTCCAGCTGTTGGTGCAGTGGGTTATTGAGGGAAAAGGGTTTAGGATGTAAGATGTGGTTGGGATGCGGCGGTGATGCTTCGCTTCAGGAGCCACATCAGCTCAGATCATCAGCTCAGGTTTGCGTAAAGCGATGTATTGTCTAATAATAAAAGAGCTGAACTTTTTCCAGATCTGAGCCAGATTCAGGTCACCTCTCAGTGGGTCTGCATCAGCCGGTGATTGGGCTGCTTTTAACCGGGCTGAGGGAGAATCTGCCACATGTTCATGAGCAGTTCCTGCAGACGCTGTGACAAGCGCTGGGTCACTACGCTGTAAATAAGTCAGGGGCTGAGCTGCACTCTGGTTGGAGCCCCAGCAGCGTTGCATAATGCATGCAGTGTGTGAATATTGTCAGAAATTCCAATTCCACATCTCTTTTTATTTTGCGGTTATTTTTTGTCCCATTACAGGACGCTGTCATCGAAATGTCTGCCTTGCTGTCAAACCTTTAGGCTTTTTTTCCTTCCTTAGGTTGTTACATGAGGCTGTATTACAAATCACATTTGTGATAAAAGGCTGGAAAAACTCCTTTCCACCCCCCAGTGAGATCATTTAGAAGATTTTCCTCCAGATTTCATATTCCCACGGACCAAAAAGTTGTTCTGCCTCTTTCTGCAAGAGGGACCCTGCTCACTGTAGTTTACAGTAAACAGGCTCCTCTTATGCAAAGGACAGGTCACATCATGATTCTGCAATGTCAAGTGAAAAATGCAAAGGAGATGCACATCATTTAGGTCCTTGCAGCATTTTTCAACCGTTTAAGTCAAATAGAACCTCTTCAAAATATTCCAGTAGTATAGCAGTACTGCTATACTGAGTGTCAGTTAAGCTGATGCTGAGAGGAGTCAGTTTAGCAGCTAATGAGCTAATAGGTGGTCAGAGTTCATCCAACCCAGAGGCGGAGTTCATCCATTAGAAATCAATATGCAGATTGGTGAGTTCCCGGCATCCATCATGGTCCAGTCGTAGTTCTGCTGATGGGTTAATAAGTGCGACCTCCACCGTCGGTGTAAATCCTCAGGTTAATACGTGGCTGTGCTGCTACATTACGTGCACGTCTGGTTCAGTGCAGCTCTAATACAGATAACATCGCAATGCAAACCAGATTCCTGCAAACCGGGTCGACTCGCCTGCTCTTCGCATGTTGTTTTATCCAACAACATGTGGAGAACAGCTGCTCTCAGGAGCAGAAATACAGCAAAGCTCCAGTCAAATGTATATATAGTCCATCTTTAGGGGTAATGAACCACTAACTCTGCCAGGTTGGCACAGATGTTAGCTCAGTTCAATGGACTAATTCTGTCACAGTAATGTGAGTAGATCACTGGTGATCTTAGTAAGACAAATGAAAGAATTTGATGGAGGCTCAGTTTTGGCAGCAGGACAAAACAAAGGATGTTTTACCAGGATAAACGTAAACACTCACAAACCTGCGAGTGCCATGTGTTAAATGCTGATAAACACAGCCAGAGGTAAGTTTACCTTCATGATAGAAGCAGCGGTGTTTACAGGAAACACTGGCAGCTTTCTGGAGAGTCAGCGGTTGATATGGTGGAACACAACCTTCCTCTGTAAGTAGCGAGCTCAGTGATAAAGTATGTATGAGTCCAAACATGTAGTGAAGCACTATATCGCATAGTCTGGTGATAAGCATGTAAACAGAGTATTCAGGTCACATCAGCTGAATTTTTAATGCTTCCCAGTTTAGGCCCTTTGGTTTGTAGCTGTGTGGCTTGATGATGTTAAATGACTGGAACCACCTGCAAAGATCAAGTTATTTTAAAGTCTCTGCACACTTTCCAGGTTGGATTAAACCAACTGACAAGCATAGTATTGGATTTTATTGGGTCTAGTTTTGTGTCTATTTTCCAACTTCTGAAGAAAATGAGCTCTCGATGGAAGTTTATGTTCCCCAGCTAGCAGCTAATGTTGCCAACAGTTTGGTGCATATTGTGGGTTTGTCACTGATTTATTGTTTTTGTCTTGCTAACAGCTGACTTGTGCTGAAAACTTTTTTTTTTTTTTTTTTTTACAGGCGTGAGTAAAACAATGTGACAAAACTGCAGGAAGTGAAACTAAAACAGAACCGTGAGTTTCTGAAACGCTCACTAGAGCTGTGGGAATTTGCTGTGTAATCCTTATCTTCACAAACAGCATCATATTTGCACTTTATTTTTAACAGAATCTGGTGCAAACTGTTTATTTTTGTTGAATTTGTAAATGAAACAGAATAAAGTCTGATTTTAAGCTTAGATTTTCTTATTTTTTTTCAACGAATCAGAATGTCACAGATGAGCAGTTCAAGGACTGTTTGAAAGTTGAAAATGCATTGTTTTTCTGTTTTTACAGTTTGTGATTCTGACAAAAAGTGTAATTTTGGTCATTTAAAAAAATCAACATGCCTTTAAATCCCACTGCTGGATTTTTGGTTTGAGAGGGTTAAACTTTTCAGGAAGACTGACGATAGAAAGCATCTTCAAAATACTCAAGTCACAAGACTGTTATGGAAAACACAGCAGATGTCTTCACCCATCTGCTGGTTCCACTGGTTCAACCACCAGCAGGTATATGGAGCACAGCTGAAGATCTCCGTTTGCCTGTGGTTAGTTCTTACCCTTCACTGAGTGACAACTGTGGATAAGGGAAGTAATGCAACTTTTTTTCTGCTTCACTGATTGGTTCTGTTTTTTTTCAATTGCACAACCCCTGTTAGTCTCCTGCTGTTTCTTCATCATCGTCCTCCCACGTGTTCATGCTCGTTCGCTGCATCCCGCATAGACAGACGGACAGATAGCGAATAGACGGACACAAAGACGGGCAGCAGGGGTTAATCCTGTGTATTACGGTGCCAGTCTGATAACTTCCTCCTCTCCAACTGTAATAATATGACAAGACATCTTGGCTCGAGGATTGGCTGGCGGGCAGATCCAGGCTAAAAGAGCTCAACATCACTCTAATGACGATAAATGCGGACCATTAATCTTGCGTTGTTGGGCAGGGCTGCTCTGAGTGTGTTTTGTCCGGCACACAGTGGAAGGTCCCTGTGGTGTTATTTCATTAGCAGAGGTGAGAGTATGTTAGGCTAGCCTTCTCTTTCTTATCTTCTACTCCCTTTCTCCTTCCTCTCTTCCCCCTTTCAGTTTACTTCTGCATATTTCTTTGTCTCCCTTTCGCTCACTGTTTTAAATATTTCATCGCTGCTTCTTGTCCCGTAGTGAGGAAAATGCATCTCAGACTCGCTGCTTGCAGGAGAAGCAGGCCGAGGTGTTCCTTCTGCAGCACACGGTTCTTTTTCATTGGCCTGTCGGTGGTCAGCAGCTTCTCTTTTTTTTAAAGTGTTTCACCACTACATCACCCACAATGATGGCAGTTTCCGTGCATGGTTTAGTTTCAGATGAACATTAGTGGTTTGTGCACTCCCCCGTCGTCGTCTTCTCTCTCTGCTGCTCTAATCAGCTGCCTTCTTTCCACCTTTGGGTGCTGCCTTCAGAGGCTCCAGAGGAATGACAGTATTGGGGCAGAGAGGGAACAGCTTGCCTCACTGCAGCACATGGTTTTGGTTTTCCCTAACTTTATGCATTGTTTGTTTTAGCCTCTGGGGAGGAAGATTCACTGGTCCAGTTTGGAGTTTTATTCTGAATCACTTCTGGGCTGACTAGTCTTCTGTTGTGCTCTTCTTGAACTGAAGCCAGGTTTTTGAGGTCACAACACCAGGGAGAATCGCGGCGGGACATTCTGCAACCTGATATTTCAATTACCAAATCCAAAATAGCAGCCACTGTTGAGCGGTTAAGTCTTGTTAACAGCAGCCGCATCAACACACACGCTGTAGTTCGGTACCGGCATTAATTCTTCCTCCATCAAAATCTCCATAATGATCCTGTTTGCAGGGAGACACCTGCAGCTTGGCATTCATGCAGGATGTGTTTCTGCAGTGTGTAAACAGTGTAAACACAACATTTAATTATCTCGGGTCAACTCAAGTGTAATCTTCTGATTAAGTGTAAAGAAACCAAGATTGTATGAGCGAGCCTTAGCAAGGATTTCTGTTCGTGAGGATGCATTTTAAACAAGCCAGAAGAAAGAAGGGAAACCAAAGCAGAGCGCTGACTTTGAATTAGTAAGTGAGCTGTATTTTATGTGAGGATAGTCTGACAATATTCAGCATATAGGGGCTCAGATTAAAACCTGCATTTACATTTTATAACTTGGAGACTTAAGCCTACAGGTACAACAGGAGAAAGGCCTTTTTAAATGAACAAACTAGTTTCAAAACAAACCAAAAAAACTCTGCATATTGTGCCATTTAGAAGATACTTCAACCTTCATGGGTTTGTCTGGCATTGTTTTGTCAGATCATCTATTCATCCATGCCTTTTCATTCTCTATTTACTCTGTTCAGGATCCTGTCAAAGTGGCACCAATACAATTAATCACCATTTGATTGGTAGACATAGAGGGAAAACTAGATAATGAGCAATAAAGGCTGTAGGTTGTAACTAGAATTTGTTTCCAGTCTGTGGTATAAATCACATCTAGGTCTGTTAAGTTAGCTTACTCTTAAAAAGTAGATTTATATGTATGCTAGAGCGGCACAATGACATCGACAAATCACTGGTAGAATTAAACATCCACACCAGCCCACAATGAACACTTTGAGGCAGAGAAGCTGACGCTGGATGCTGCTCAGACCTCAGGATGCATGCATGGACAGAGATTGTGTTTACTGGTTCTGCGACTTGTGAAGTAGGTCAAGGTTTGCCCTGGTTGTGGCTATTGTCAGGACTGTCTAGCCGAGCCTGTTCAAGGGGGATGACGTCTACAGATTTGTTTGAAAATGCTACACGGAACAAGATGTTGCAGTTTTTTCATTCTGCCAAGTAAACATGTACATTTGAAAAGCCCTGCAGAAGGTGGAAGGTCTGTTAAGTTTACTGCAGGAGAGGCTCCATGTTCATATGTGGATATCAGCAGTCTGTCAATAATCCAATATCGTGCAACTCTAATGCATACATGCACCGTACCTACAATCCAAAAGTAAATTATATATTTAGTAAGCAGATTTTTTTTGTCCCTGTCTGTAGTCTTTATTTTCAGCCAAAATAACCAACTTTTGGCTGTAGCTTTGTATCTGATGGACAGATATGACAGCAGTCAGTCTTTTCATGCAACTGTTGGCAAGAGAGCAAAAATGCCAAACTTTTACCATAAAATTCTCCATAGCCATGCAGTACATTCAGTGCAAAATGGAAAATCATTTTTTGACAGGCAGTCATGAAAACATAATTCCATTCCAGCTCATATCATACCATAAATAGTATTAAGAACAGCAACTGTTTAAACCAATAACCAATGATGTCAACCTCAGTGTTCCTGTTAGCTAGCACACAAAATGAAATAAATACCAAGCATTTGCTTTTAGACTCCATCTGGTACCACGTCTCATTATAATGACGTGTCTTAGCATGGAAGGAAGTTATGGGATTTTCCACTGACAGCTAATTTACCATGTATGTTATGTTGCAATTTTACACACTTTACCTTGTTAAAGATGCAATTGGAATGAACTTTTTTACATTTTTATTCACGTTTCTGTTTTTATCCATTCAGTGTGGATCATTTCACCATATTTACTGTTCCCATGGTTTTATTTTTCAAATCTTCATGGGCCTCACCACCTCCACTGGTGTTGTGAAGCTAAAGAAAACACACTCTATTGTATGGAGAACCGCTGGCTCAGGGGATTCTGCTTAGCCATTAGCCTGTGAGGAAAAATGACATCCTTAAGTGAAGGAAAAAAAAAATCCCAAAGCACACTGCATTATTGATCGCTTGGAAATGCCACATAAAGCCTTGTGTGACCACACAAAAGGCTGCAGAAGGCAAGGAGCCGCTGACTCCCATTAACCAGGAGGAAAATGTTTGGTTATGATCTTAGCGAACTGAAGTTAAATTAAGGAGACATGTCTTTTTATTTATTTATTTATTTTTTTTAAAGTTGACTTTCATAACGTTTGAGCAATAAATCTCTCAGACCACAGCTGAGCCCATTCCGTACACATCAGCCAAACCGAACACTTGTCACCCTCGGTTTGTTTAACCCAAATCTTTCAATGTGCCGTTGGTGGACTGATGTTACATTACACAGTAACTGATTCATGCAGCAAGTGTCTGTCAGCACCATTAGGCAAGGCACACACATACTGTCTACAGCACATATTGTATGTCTTCAATGAACATTTGCACATTGATTACATCCCTGGTGGATTCTGTGTTGTTCATTTAGCTTTAAATAGTGTCAGTGCCTTATGGCCTCTGCATGCAATTTGTTCGAAAATGTAATTCAAGTTGTTGGAAGAGTTCCAGCTTCATATATAATGAGTATTTTGGTAGGAAAGTACTGATGTAACCATCGACGCCGGGTTAATTGTGCTGCGTCTGCATGTAAGGGTGCAAACAGTTAATTACTTGGAAATGGATGGTGCCCTGCAGGAAAGTGGAAGATGCTTGTTTGGAGTTCTTGGTCAATGTATGTTTGAAGTCTTGGTTCTCGTTATTGATTCATTAATTATTGCTTGTGTGTGCAGTCGTGCTTTCTCTTTAATGTCTACAAAGTGGTAGAGAGGGAGGACCATTATCACGTATGTTGTTGACGGCCACACGCTATCACCATGACACACCACACTGGCTCAGTTTAGGTCTTATTAATGTCATTCAAAAACAGAGTTTCTAAGCTGAGTTAGTTAGGTGCTCAACTAGTTTTGGTTACAGGTATAACCCAGAGTCAAATACTGTCACTTTCTATAAGTGCTGTCTAGCTCTAAACAGACAATATGTTCCATCCATCATCTATACACCGCTTAATCCTCACTAGGGTCGCGGGGGGGTGGAGCCTATCCCAGCTGACTCGGGTGAAGGCAGGGGACACCCTAGACAGGTCGCCAGTCTGTCGCAGGGCTACACACAAAGACACACAATCACTCTCACATTCACACCTACGGGCAATTTAGAATCATCAATTAACCTCAGCATGTTTTTGGACTGTGGGAGGAAGCCGGAGTACCCGGAGAAAACCCACGCATGCACAGGGAGAACATGCAAACTCCATGCAGAAAGATCCCAGGTCCGAGCTGGGACGTGAACCAGGGATCTTCTAGCTGCAAGGCGAAAGTGCTAACCACTACGCCACTGTACAGCCCCACTATGTTCCAATGAGATGCAAATTCTGGTGGAAGGAATACACGGAAAAAAACACGCAAAATCTGTGTGGACACTCCTTCATTGTGTGGCAGGTATTTGCATCGTTCGCTCTTCATCTTTTAACTGCAGAAGAGGATTTGTGTGTGCATTAAGTGGAAACCTAACTATAGAATCACCTGGAACCCGGTGCATTTTAGAGCCGATTTTAAATTTCTGATTATACTTTTAGATGCTGCCGGGTCAAGCACCCAGTTATGCTGCTTTCCTGTGAGACACAAAACTGGTTCTCAGTCGTTTTACTGCTGCACACTAAATCACCAAACAACCGTTTCCTAGAATGTTACCTCTACTGTAGTTTGGATCAGTAGATATGTTTCTATAGGAAGCATAATGCCGTCTAGATTAACTGGGAGATGTTGTTATTATGATGCATCTGCAATTTGATTTGTAATTGCAATTAAAAAAGAGAGACAACGTTTAGTATGGTGATGATGATTACTCAGTATGAATACAGACACTTAGCCTCCACACATAACTACACAAAGCTATGTATGGATGGATTATTCTCCTTTATCTGTGGAAAATGGCCAAAACATCTGCACTTAGCTTGATATTTCTGGTAACTGTGTGGAATATGTTGTGCTTTGGGCTTCACAGATGTGTTTGTTGACACAGATTTTTAAAAAATGATGCTGTTTCTGCTGTCAGTTTTGCCTTAGTTTGTTTGTGTGGAAGCAATTACTTTGAAATTGAGTTACTGATTTGAATTCCCAGTTATGGGATTTATGCTCTCTGTGATAGTGACAGCCTTAAGGCAAGAAAATAAACATTTCCTTCCACATTTGTTCATGTATTTTATGATGTAGAACAAGGAAAATGTAGACTGTAATTTGAATTACAGTCGAGTGTTTCAGTGATGCCACCAGTTTAGACTGTGAAAGTGATGGAAAGTACCCGTTTTAACAGACCTGAATGAAATGCAGGTGCAAGATTTATTACGTTTTGGCCTCCTGAATGAAAAACCAACAGCTGAGTGCTCAAGGCTTTTTAGGAAACATGTGAAATCACAAAGCTAAAGCAGATGCAGTAAAATAAAACGGATCTCAAATGAATACTCAGAATGTCACATTTTTCTCAAGACAGCGAGACATCGGTGAAGCTTTATGGCCGTTTTATGGTTCTGCGCTTTCTTAAAAAGACTGTGCATTGGGTAGAGTATCGGAAGGAAAACTTCAGAAGCTGCTCCTCAGAGATCCTTGGTGCTGAGCTCAGAGCTGAAGTTTATCTTTGGTGCGGTTATTTGAACCTGCTGCCCTTAAACAGCTATGCAAACACTTTACCTGAACCGTATGCTTTCATTTTTGAGGTGTTGTGTTTTCGGACTTCTGACTGCCTCCAGGTGAACTTGGCTGTTCATTTTTATTTTTTCGAGTGCTGTGTAGTGATCAGGCTCAGAATCTGTAGAGTTGGCTGGATTCTTTCAGACAGATGCAGATTTGACCTTTAACTTCTTCACTGTTAACCAGAATTTAAACAAATATATAAACCAAAGTTGTTGCCGACACAGCTCCTTATGAGGTGAAGAATCTGTATCTCTATCTGCCGTTAGACCTACAGCAGGTTAAATCCCAAGCAATCTCTGGGTGTTATTTGCTCCCGTCATGTTTTTTACTCAGTGTGAGTAAATTTTTCACTGCAACATAAAGACCTGCACCTCTATGGAAACAGCACAGCCATGGCTAGAAGAAAACTGAACTTACAAATGTCCTTTGTGCAGCATCACACAGTTAGAATGCTAAAAATTATTTATAAAAAGAAAAGCTGAAAATGTAATTTCTTTTAATATTTTATTTTACATGTACAGCATTTTCCAAGTGAGCACAGGTGTTACAATAAAGAGGAAAATGGGACTCTACATACATTAGATGTTTTTTCTGCTTACATTTTTCGCTAGTTGCCGTACTTGTCTCATATTTGCTCGGTGTAAATACTGCCTGCAGTTCAACCCAGTGCAGCCAAAAAGTCCTTGATTTTTTGTGACACAACACTTGGTTGCAGCTCAGTTGCTAATGAACTCTTAGCTGGAAAGAAGAGCACAGAATTTTTTATTTACAGAATCTGGTTACTAAAAATGGTTTACTTTTGGCAGTTTTTTATAGTACCACAGGTAAAATTGAGTGATTTTTAATAAATATTCTGATTTTAAGCTTGAAATTGGTTAGGTTTTCCAACAGAATGACAAATGAGTAGATCAAGGACTGTCGGAAAGTTGAAAATCCAGCAAGTCTTTCCGGTTTCACGGTCTCTGGCTCTGGTAAATGGGGTAGTTTTGGCCTTTGTAACCCAACAGACCCTGAATCTGAAAGTAATATAAATTCATGCAGTGAACATTCAAAATGAAGGGCTCTACTTTGAACAATATTTATTTTATCTGTGACTAATAATAATCTGAATTCTTTCCTCTTCTCTTGTCTTCTCTCCAAAGGTTCCTCATTAATCGTCACCTCACAGAACCAATCTAGACGTCAACATGGGTCGCTGGGATCGCTCCTCGCTCCTGTCCCCTGCGCTGAGGCTAGCAGTCGTTGCGGTGATTCTCCTCCTCGAGCTCCATCCCTCGTCGGCCGGCGCTCCCCCTGAGCCGAACTTGGGCGGCTCCGTTATGGCGGTGTCCACCAATAAAACTGAGTGCAGCAAGGCCGAGCAGTGTTCAAAGGGGGTGGTGCTTCCTGTGTGGGAGCCCCGAAACCCATCATTCGGTGACAAGGTCGCCCGGGCAACGGTTTACTTCGTGGCCCTGGTCTACATGTTCCTGGGTGTGTCGATCATCGCGGACCGTTTCATGGCTTCAATAGAGGTCATCACGTCACAGGAAAAGGAGATCACGATTAAGAAACCCAACGGGGAAACCACCACCACGACTGTCCGGATCTGGAATGAGACCGTCTCCAATCTCACCCTGATGGCCCTGGGCTCCTCAGCTCCTGAGATCCTTCTGTCCGTCATAGAAGTTGTGGGTCACGGGTTTAACGCCGGCGCGCTGGGCCCCTCCACCATTGTGGGTTCGGCAGCCTTCAACATGTTCGTCATCATCGGGCTTTGCGTGTACGTGGTGCCGGACGGCGAGACGAGGAAGGTCAAGCACCTCCGCGTCTTCTTCGTCACGGCCACCTGGAGTATCTTCGCCTACATTTGGCTCTACCTGATCCTGTCGGTGATCTCGCCCGGGGTTGTGCAGGTGTGGGAGGGGCTGCTCACCTTCTTCTTCTTCCCCATCTGTGTGGTGTTTGCCTGGGTGGCCGACCGCCGCCTGCTGTTCTACAAGTATGTATACAAGCGCTACCGCACCGGCAAACAACGCGGCATGATCATCGAGACCGAGGGCGACCGTCCACTGCCTTCCAAGGTATGGAATTAAAACGGCTTCTACCAATAATATTATCAAACTGTCAGGTTAAAAGGAATAAGTTTCAACATCAATACCACCTACAATGATCATATACTTCAAACACTGCTGTTCTTTTCAAATTTAGCTCTTTAAGCTTGGGCATTACAGTAAGGTAAATAACGACTCCGGTCAGTGTTGGAGGAAACATGGTGTGTTTTGTAACATTGGTGTTGGTGGAGATCTGTATGAATCTTCTTTACAGTCGTTGTATTGTCTCTGAATTTACCAGTAACTGTTCACATGGATAGCTTCAGATGTTTTAAATGGTATCACTGTAATCCCTGACCATCAAAACATACAGGCAGACATCACCTTTTCTGTGTTAGCATATTTATTACAGGCAGTATGATGCAAAATACACAATATGGTTCATAATCATGGCTGGCGCAAGTCGTTTTTGTGATTGTTGCAACTCTCCTCTTGAAGTGCATCGAGTTTCATGCTTTAATGAAAAAGGAAACATCATTTTTCACCTGGACTACTTGGAAATGTGTTCCAAAGTAGTCAGAAACACATGCAAAGACAGAGTGGTTTTAAACAAACATCTGGTTTACCCAAACTAAACTGGAAGATAAAAGCTTAAAAGATTGTCTCACTAATCCAACTTTGACCTGCTGTACTTTGGCATAATTCGCACGTACAGTTTTCCTGTCCAATGAGAGATTTATTATCAAAGGTTTGCTCACTTTCTGTTTTATCTCCAAATAAAGTGGTTTAGATAATGAGGCTGACCTTTCCTTGTTTACAACTTGTTTAAACATGTCACGGCTCATCTCTTGGCCTGTTGGGCTTTGTTACTTTGGATATTTCATGTTCCCTCACTTACTGGGACTTTAAAACGCCTTCATTAGTGCATTATGTAGAATCTTGCAGTCATGTTTGGGGCTCGCTTTTGTTGAAGGCGTATCTGTAGGAGAACAGCCATCCAGTGAAAATTAATTAAGCTGGCCTTATTCAAACACACGGTGAAAAAGATAAGGTGTAGGCGGAAGTGATTTCATGGGTAACGTGTATCTGAAACAATTATCTGCATTACTGAATGGACTTCTGCCAAGGTAAACTGACACTAGGAAACATATTGCAAACACACACAGATAACTTTTCAAGTATCGCCATGTTTTAATTTCCTGTTTTGATTGATATCTGGTGCTTTGTGTGGAGATGCAGTGCATCCCACTCATCTTAATTAAATTTTCAGTATTGTGGTGCAGGGGACATTTATTCACCACTCAGTTCATTCAGAGCGTCTCGTCGTCCAAATTTGAAAGTTGCTTGTGTTATTACAGCTTGCAGTCCTGTGATGATATTATTAAGAATCGGTTGCTCCATTAGTACATTAGGAGCACTTTCAACTTGGAGCGAAAGGAAATCATTGAATTAAACCCACCAGTGTTCCTGAGGGAAGAGCTTAATAATTGAGAAGTTTTAAATTGCCATCTTGTTTAAAGAGCTAAAAGACATTTCATCAATAAAATCATTCTCAGAGGAAAATGTGATGGCAACAACAGAACAACCTCTTTACTCAGGCAGCTGCCAAATAAAGCGACGTTCAAGTACTAATGACCAACATATTGTTAACTCGTCCATTAAAGTCTATGATGTATACAGGAAACATTTATATTTTATTTATATTACTTCTTCACCTAAACTGACTTGAATCCTATAAAGCTAAACTACACTTCAGACCAGAGCTGCAGAATTATGGCCAAAATTATTATTTTGATCAGTATTGAGCTTGCAATTATTTATCATGATTATTCACCAGTTTTAGGGACAAAAAAATGTTGTTGACTCTTGCATTTGAACAAACAGAGCACTATTTGCAGCTCCTGATTGGGCTCCTTTCCTACTAATGTACAAATCTGCATGAAAATATGACTTAAAATATCTTTACTTGCATTCTGTGCCTCTCGTTGAGGCAAAATATGAATGAATAAAACTGTACCCAAAGTGACTCTTTATCCACAGACGCTGTAATTTACGGGTGTAATTACATTCCTTAAATGCAGCACCGTGCACGGAGAAGCCTCTAGTCTCCACTCAGTTACTGTAGAACAATCCAATTCAGACAGGCCAAAAAATACTTTGAAAGGAGTGAAATAAGGTGTTCTAATGTCAGATTTACTCAGGTTGAAAGGGATTTTATTTAGATGGGCTGTTTTCTATGAGTAGAGTTTTTTGTATCCGAATACATTTTCAAATGGAAATATCACAGTCCATCATGTTATTTCAGTTGTGCGAAGCCAAAATTATTATCATGATTAATGCACATCACATGAATTGTCCCTGCTGCAAACTTAGTATTTAATAAAGAAAAGTCCCCATTATGGCAGTTGAAAACTTATTTTTAAAACATTTTCAGTCAGAAAACATGCTGGGGTTGAGTTGTGCTATTGATCACTATAAAAAAAAACAACACAGCATTGCATCTGTAATGTTAGATATGATTCACAAAAACTCTACATTTCTGCCTTTGATTTTTCTTGATATGTGCACCTACCAGAAAAGCACTTTATGTATTGTTATATTGTTCAAAAACCTTAGATCACTAATTATATTTCCTCCTGCTTCATTTTTAAGGTGGACATTGAGATGGATGGGAAGATGCTGAACTCTCATGGTGTCGACTTCCTGGACGGTCCACTGGGTTTGGATATAGATGAGAAGGACCTGGATGAGGAGGAGACCCGGAGAGACATGGCCAAGATCCTGAAGGAGCTCAAACAGAAACACCCTGACAAGGAGGTCGGTAACAAAGTCAGAATGATTTATCGTGGCTTCCGCCCCTGTCAGGGTTGTTTTTCCCTCGGTGTTGTTTCTTGTGCAGGAAATGAAATGACAAAATAATCAGCAGCAGATGATGCACCTTCCATTTGCTTCCATTATCACGGTGATTATGGTGATGAATGCAGCTATTGGTCTCATCACATCCTCAAATTAATTTGATAAAGGTAAATCTAAGGAAGGAAAATTACAAAGGAAAGCGAACACCGATTAAAACAATATGTAAATAGAGAAATAAACATACATAATCTAATTCTGATATTGCTGGGCATGAAAAAAAGAGATGAATCAGTGTGTCAGTCCTGTAGTTAACACAGTCTCACAGGCCGACCTGTGCCTACACACCAATCAATCACAATATGAAAATTGAATTCACTGACAGGCGAAGCGAAAAACATTGATTATCTCGTTACAATGCGATGTTCTGCTGGGAGATCTTGTGTCCTGCATTCATGTGGATGTTACTGTGACATGTACCACCTGCATAAACACTATAGCAGACCAAGCACAAGACAATACACCCATCCACACTCCAAGAACTGCTCAGAAAGTACTCCTGATCTGTTCAATAATCTGCAGAATCTACCAGAACAATCCTAGTCCATGGAGGCCCCACATCTCAAACCATAATCTCCAAAAGATCTGCTGCCATCGTCCCAGTATGAAACACCCAGAGCTCCCGTTCTCCAATGGGTCGCAGCTGTTTGGAGACTTAGCATCAGACAGATGGTTTCAATACTGTGGCTGATTGGTGTTTGTGCCTTATATAGTCCAGTAATGGCATATTTTAATAGGTTTTTGTGCTTTCACCCTCATCTCTAAATGCATTACCAATGAGGCTCATTAACCACTTGTTCATGATAAACAAGGTTTTTGCCTCACGCTTTGAAATCAAGTGACATCATCTCCATCTCATAAGAGCTGGATCCCAAAGCTCCAAAATTTCCGACTACATCTTCATCTTCTATGAGACCTCTGGAAATTCATACCTAGAAATTACCTTCTTTTCAGCCGTTGTTTGCCAGAAGCTTGCCGATTGTTTCTCTATCTACTGCCTTCATGCATTCAGCATTCTGTAAAAAGCAAGAAAATGCTTAGTTTGTTTCAACTATACTTGTGTGCAACTGTTTTATGGAATGCAGTATATCATTGTCTGGGATGTTTCTTCAAGTAGGAAAAAAAACCAGCTCAGCCTTAGAATCTGAAGATTTTATCTGCAGCACACCGCCATAGCAATTACTGCTGATTAGCATAACAGCCTATTTACGAGAGGCAGGGTTCCAACATCTAACAGAAACATATATGCATCTATAAATATGTAAGTGAGAGCAAACATGATGAATACAGTGCATTAAAGCAGAATCCAGACCAATTACAAGATCATGCTCTCCCTCCTCCATCCCCCGTTACTAAGTACAAACATGAAACACTGGTTTTGCCGCATAAAGTCAGTAACAAATGAAATTTAGCATCAAAAATGTACGTGAAGTCGAGTGTCACTAAATACAGGCATCTCTATAGTGAATTTCATGCTGGTGTGGAGGAGAACACATACAACTACAGCTTTAGAGGCACTTTCAGTAAAGAGTAAATCTCACCTTTGTGTCGGCTGTCAAAGCTTGTTTTATAAAAAGGAAAAGAAGATGCAGCACTCAACAACAGCCTGAGACAAAGCACACAAAAATGAGATTCATGTTTTTTTTAAAAGTGTTTTCAAAAAGCATTTTGTCTAAGAGAAGAGACTTTGTGGGTAAAGAATAAGTGGATGATTTGGAGTGAAAACTACATCTGGTTTACTGCAGACAGTTTGATTCATTGTAAGATCACTGTTTTCTGAATGTTTCTAATGTAGGATTCATCCATGTGACACCACTAGATCTTAGCTTGATGCCCACTCGTTCTAGAGGATTAATTGGCAAAGATAACATCAGTATGACCGTCAGAATTTTGGTGCCTTTTTGGGTGGAACAACATTTTCAGACCACTGCCACTTCTCGCAGTCATGCTAGAGAACATGTTTTTACACTGTTTGCGCCTTTCTATTTTTTCTTCTACCAGGTGGAACAACTCATTGAGCTTGCCAACTACCAAGTCCTGAGCCAGCAGCAGAAGAGCCGTGCTTTCTATCGCTGCCAAGCCACCCGGCTGATGACAGGTGCTGGCAACATCCTGAAAAAACACGCCGCCGATCAGGCACGGAAGGCCGTCAGCATGCACGAGGTCCGCTCTGATGCTGGTGACAACGACCCCATCTCCAAGATCTTTTTCGAGCCCGGTTCTTACCAGTGTCTGGAGAACTGCGGCACCGTGGCGGTCAACGTGATGAGGCGTGGCGGCGACCTGGGCAAGACGATTTCCGTGGAGTACCGCACAGAAGACGGCACAGCCAACGCCGGCTCAGACTACGAGTTCACAGAGGGCGTGGTGGTGTTCAAGGCCGGCGAGACCATGAAGGAGATCCGCGTGGGGATCATTGACGACGACATCTTTGAGGAGGACGAAAACTTCCTGATTCACCTTTCCAATGTCAAGGTGTTAGCGTCAGAAGGCGAGGAGCCTGAGGAAGGCGAGTCGGCTAATCACGTGGACTCGGTGGCTTGTCTCGGCTTACCGTCCACGGCAACCGTGACCATCTTCGATGACGACCACGCCGGTATCTTTACGTTTGAGGAGCCTGTATGCCACGTCAGCGAGAGCGTCGGCACCATGGAGGTGAAGGTGCTGAGAACGTCGGGGGCTCGCGGCGTGGTCATGCTGCCGTACAAGACGATGGAGGGAACGGCACATGGCGGCGGAGAGGACTTCGAAGACACGCACGGCGTCCTGGAATTTCAAAACGACGAGATCTTGTGAGTAACTTTTTAGCTTCATTATCTTCATATTTTCTTGATTGTTTTTCACACTCTGTATCGGTGTGATGTTGCAAATGTTGTAGCTGGTGATGTGAGAAAGCGAGGGTGCGATGTGGTGGTCACGATGAGCGGCGAGGCGGACTGCTCTCTGGGCGAAATCAACAATCCCCCGCCCCTTTATGTTTTGTTTTTTTACCTTGTCTATTTTCTACTTTGACTCATTCATTCTCTTCTTTTATCTTCATCAGTCTATTCGTTCCTCTTTGCTTTAGACTGCTGCTGTTTTAGTCCGCTGTGGGTTTTATTGATTTCTACACCCTGCATTGCTGTACACTCAGCACATTTGCTTTTGAACTCCTGGATCCAAGAAGTTGGGAAACTGGGTTATTTGTTGGATGGTCGATGGTTTGAATTTTAATCAGATGGAATGCCAGGACGGAGAAATTGAGTGAGAAGCACTGAAGTGTCTTTTAGTACGACACGTAATGGAAAACATGGAGAAGCCGGTTTGCTGGGAACGGTACAAGAACTCAATAAACAGCAGGGAAATGCTAAGAAGGAACATCTATCCAGTTGGCTTAATTTGGATGCACAAAAGGTTTCTTGAAAAAAATCCTGTTGCCCTTTTAGGTGGCTTTATACTGTGTGAGAACATCTCAGAGCAGCCACTCATGCAGCCAGCAAGAGGCCTTTTTGTTGTCTTTCTTGGGAGAAAAGGGCTTGAGACTCCATTTAAGGGTCCCTGCTGTGAAATGATGCAGCCCATAGTTCAAAGCTCTTCTTCGCCAAACGCTTATTATCTGATGGTGATTCATGGTGAGGTCTGTGATTGCTATTTAACCACGTTTCAGGAGGCCTTCTACCACAGTGGTGATTTTGCTCTCAGGCAGCTGCTGTGCTCTTCATCCTGACCCACTCAGTGTGGGAATTAGCTCCAGCTATCAGCTAAATGTTTGCGGAGCGCTGGCCGCTGTGGTTTGGGAGTAAACATAATTTCAACGTCCTCTTTTGTTCTTTGAATCTGGTATTGTGAAAACTGTTGCATTAAGTACACACATATATTATGGCCACAAAATTAATGGGATTTTCTTTCCATGCTTTTATTTTGACACACTGACCCAAGCGTTGACTTTGAATTTGATAGTACTGAAGAATTGCAGGTGTCAGTAAATGGTGAGGTTGTACTTCTTGTACGTTTGGGTCATAATAGTTGTTGATTTAAGCTAATGAACAGTAGACATCAAGCTTCCATTGTCATTATAATTTAGATGATCAGCGGCGATACCTTGCGATTGTTTTTTTTTTTTTTTAGTTTTACCCGGATGGATCTGTTGATTTGAATCTCTTGTGTTATTAAACAACAGATAAAATGCTGTTTTCAGTGTTGCAGAAAGCTGCAACACTTTTAACCCGGACAGATTCGCAGACGTGTTGTTGTGACGTTCTCACAATGAGAGAAATTTCTGCTTTTTGCAAAACACTAAACGGGTTGGAGCGCTTGGTTGTGTGCAAAATGAGTGTTTTCTCTAAAACACTCAATAAGGTGGGCTACTGGTTGCTCGCTCACTCTTTTTTTTTTTTTTTTTCCACACACACGGCTGGGTGGGCGTGTTCACGATGTCACCACAAATTACTGTTTGCAGCAGAGAAGTCTTTACGTGGTGGCCTGTAGGTCTGCTGGGCTTCTAGCTTTAGTGAGAATACAATAAACCTCATTAAGTGTCGTTTAAGGCTGGTGTGATGTTATGGGAGCTCTGAGTGGGCTCAGATTAGTTAATGATTACAGACTATTTGCCATATGGTTGTCTGTTTAACATTAGTTTGTCCACACCAGCACTAATCCATTACCCACCCATAACCTATCCCAATATGGCAACTTTAATGTCAAGAAGTATTTCGGAACTGATTCACATTTGTTTTAGGTCAGTTATAACTTATAAGTTTTTGTACCTACTTAAAGTTTCACTGTATTTGTAATTATCTTTTTTTTTTTGTTCTTTTCTGTAGGATTTGTTTCTGTTGGTTTGGTCTTCTTAGAGCAGTTGAGCCAGATTAGAAACTTCTCCTGTTGGGTTGCAACGATAATTGAGATCTCAAATGTGATATGGCACTAAAGAAATCTATTCCGCTTGATTGGGTTTAGCTATGCAATAGGGAGGAGATGTGGAGCTCTTTGTGTTCTTCGCTGGCAGGCTCCAGTTGTTCACCTTGGAAACCAAAAGTTTTGCTCGCAGTGCTTGTTTGGAAATGTTCAGTTTGTTTGCGAGATGGAAGAAGGGTTGTAATGACATCAAACTAAGTGCGCTGTCGTGATGAATGACTAGGAGGGATGCTGTCTTAGTAACAGTAGTCTAAAACTCTGTGTGTCTCGGCCTCGGCTGTTTTTGGTCAGATTTGAAGCAGATGTCTGCAGGGCTGCTGGCTGCTTCAGCCTGTGGCAGACTGCATAGTTTCCATAGCTTGTAGCTCTTACAGCCAGGACTAAGTGGGTTTTAATAACACTTTGTCCAAATCAAATGATGGACTGTCCTTCCGGCTATCATGGTTACTGTGTGTCTGTGTGCATGTGTGTGTGTTTCTCAGGGGAAAGACCCACAGGCCAACTGTAAACTACAAAATGCCTGAAGTAAAAAGCATTTTCACCAAATCTATATGAAGGGAGAGCTGTTTTGTTGCCAGAAAAAGCCTCTCACACAGTCAACCACTTCACCTCTAACTGCAGCAACAAATCATCTGTGGTCATTTTTTATGAACAGTTAAAAATGGAAGTCATTGCATAAATTGTAGCCTCATAATGGCAGCACAGAGACCCTAACTCCTAACGTCGTGTCAGTTAGCTTCTGTAGCTCAGTACAACCCCTCTTTCAGCATTTTTTTCCATCTGTTGCCATAGGAACATGTGTATGTTTAACAGTCATACAACGAATACATTGTGAGCATTTTAAAAAAAGAAAACAAACTGCAGATACCATTTAAAATAAAGCAAAATAAATAAACAGAGCAGTGCAGCTACTTGTTTTTGTACATTTCTCAGCTGTGACCAACAGTCACATGAAAAATTCAGAAATTTTCAGCTGAAAAGCCTTCTAGTTGTAATGTGTTTAGGCAGGCAACTGCAAATCTAAATTGCTTCTATGCCTTTTATTTTGACAGTCAGTGCAACTGCAAGCAGCCACTTCTTGTTGGCGTTTTCATGAACCCTACATCATCATTACGTTTGTGTTTTTAATGTTAAAATAGATTCTTCTTTGTGCTGAAGAGCACAGAATTTTTTGCTTTTTACAGCACTTGGCTTGTGCTTATGATTGATTTGGGGCTATTTTTAAATTGAGAACTGAATTTAGATGAAATTTCACGCTTTTGGTGAAGTGAGTCAGCTGAGTAGTTCAAGGACTGTCAGAAATGTGAAAACCTGATAATTATTTTCTGTTTTTACAGTCTTTGGCTCTGATAAATTGTGAAATTTTGGTGATTCTGTAAAGCAAACATGCCAGGTGAGGTTTTACGGTTCAAAGTGTTAATATGTAAAATAACAAACTTGTCTCCGAGCTGCAGAGGCTCACAGTGGGAACACATGAGGAAAATTCTGGACTGTGCTTTGTCTTCAGGATAAAGTTTCACACCTTTAATGTGATGCAAGTTAAAAATAGCTGCTGTGGAAATGTGGCCAGTGACTTGGTTGTGCTGCTGCAGTAAACGAGTAAAACATTCAGGACAGATATACACATTAAAGAACACTGACTGAACAAACATGTCACAGCATTTATAGCCTAAATCATTCTGCCACGCTCGTCCAATGATGGGCTTTTTTAGAAAGCCTGCATTCCCATAGAAATACACAGTGTAAGTCATAAATGAGCCACCAGGGCCCTACCGATATGTCCCTTCAGGGAAAGCCGATGAACGTTTTTGCTGCAGAAAAAAAAGAATTACAAAATAGCTGATCTAAATAGGATTGCCTCCAGGCTAACTCTACCCTCATTCTGTTTTTTCTGATAGAAGAGAGAGAGGGAGAAGGAGGCTACTGTGAGAGAGATTAACGAGTGAAAGGAGGAGGGATGGAGAGAAAAGTTTTAGTCCTCTGAAAGTTTTGTAAATTTTCCTTACTTCCAATTCTACTTGCACTTCTGCCCTCTTGTATCTCACTTTCTGGCCCTGTGTAATTCGTCTCCCAAACAGTTTGTGAGGGTTTGTGTGGCGTGTTGCCTGAAAGATGGAGGCGCATGTGTGTCTTTGTGAGAGGGAGTAGCAGGAAGAGCTCTGTGGACTCCACCTGAGTCCTGCATGAAATCCACCTTGTGTTGTAATGTGCAGATGCCAGGCCTATCAAACAACTGCTTTTCATATCAATCTTAGTACCTCTGATCCCACATTTACTATTGTTGCTGTGTTTGCACCCACTTAAGCTGTGACTTCATTACCATTTTTATGACTTTATAATTGCTAATGCTTCTGCCACAGCTTATCCCGCTAAAACTGCATCTGCTATTGGATCTAAACTGATGTACTGCAGCCCCTATAAATGCTAATACAATAAATTCTTCCTTCCACTTCTTAAACCACCAAAGCTGTGCTGAAATCCCATCCTCTGCGTGCATTTTTTAGAACAGACCTATTCTAATTATTCCACATTGCATCATTGCACCTGTAAGAACTAAAATGAGGACAACTCGACTGGAAACAGGTGGTGTTATTTCACCCACCTGCCACCTACTGCAACCATGTGTTCTTCTCAGTAGAAATAAAGTTTGAAAACTGAGTATTAAGCTGAATAACTTTTTAAAACTTCATTTGTAATTTCTATCTGCTGCAAACTAGTATCAGGGTACCTGTCATATGATGATGAGCGGTTTTATTCAGAGCACCTTCCAGCACCCTGAGTGGCTCTATTTTTATTATGGATGGTCCTGATGGAATTAGCAGACCACTTAATACAAAATAGGCCAGCAATTCGACTTCTTTCCTCTATAACTGTTGCATTGAAGCGGTATTTTTAGACCGCCAAGAGGACAGACAGGTTGAGTATTTTCAGTGTCATATTATCTGGTGAAATGTAGAAAAATGCAAAAAGCACAATGAAACCAGACTGTGTGGTTCATTTGTCGTCAATGAAGCGAGGCTTCTGGGCGAACGTGCCCTCGTTTCACATACAGACGCATTGAGGTCAAAGAGCTGAGAAAACAGAGCATGCAGGTGGATGCACACAAATACACACCACTTTAGACACACGTGCGCACTCACACACATCCTGGTGGTGCACGCACTCATGCAGAAACACAAGAAAAACCACATCACGTATGGATTTGTTGTCTTGGAGCTGCGTTTTGACATGTACTCAGTCACTTCTTGACCCTGTGAGGTAACAAACACACACACAGATAACCAATTACGCCATTTCCATAAACAGGCAGCCAATGGAGAAACATGGTGGAGTCTAAAATCAAATTAGGCTCCCTCCTACACACACAGCAAGCAGACTGCGACTTCACACTCCAATAAGCAGCACAGATTGGCCCTGTGAGATGCATGCACAGCATAGAAGCTATAGGAATGTGGGATGTGTGTATGTGGCATATGTGCAATCATTTATTCGCTGCAACTTGCTGTGCCTTTTTAAAATACAGCAATCAGATGGAGAGGGGATTAGATTTGTTTGGATTAACTGGTCGACCACTACTCCGAAATGGCATTTTGTTGGCATGCAGGGTTTATTTCAGGCTATTTTCTAGAGTATTTTCTAAAGATTCCCAGTTGAATTTATTGTTGAATTAGTTGAGTTGTTGGGGGAATTATTTCACCCTCCTGTCGTCCTGCGGGTCAAATTGACCCGTTTTAAAGTTTGAAAATGTGGAAAAAAAGCATATTTTCACAGTGAAAACTTCCACATTTTCAACACTTTTGTCAAATTTTTGAACATTTTTTGGTGAAAAAAAAGAAATGTTAACAAAAATGTTTCTTTAAGAACATTGAGAAAAAATCAACTAAAATCCAGGGAAATTCGCACATTGACCAATTTATCACAACTGGTTGGAATGTTAGTGACCAAGAAGCCAATCAAACCGTCAGAGTTAAAAGCATGACTTTTCCAAATTTTCTGATGGAAATGTTTACGTTTCTGTTGTTTCACTTCAATTGCTGTCTCTTGTCATGCTTGTTTTCTCTACCTTTGCTTATTTTATTATCACTATTAATATCGTCAATGCAGATAATTCCAAACCTCCACCTTCTTGTAGGCTCAACAGGCTGTAATCAGCCCATTTCATGGACAAGAAACCCCAAATTTCAACTTACAAAAGGAACAAGGTCCACTTTGGGGGATTTGGGAGACTGATGAAGGTATAAGTCAGCAGAATTTCACTAAGAGGGACTGTAATTATAGTCTTATTTTTACACTTAAGCTTTGTTATGACTTTGCTTTTCACTCGCCATCTTTCACTCGGTGCTTACTTGTGCTTTCACTCTCTGATGTGTTAAATTTCATCCTGTTAATTCTGAATGGGATCCCCACCATTCAGTGGTGAGGAAGCCATATAAATAAGAGGAACCATAAAAGAACTCGGGTTGCCTTCATATGATGGGTTTAGGCACCAAAACCACTTGGTTAGGTGGGGTTAAATCATTTGGAACATTGCACAACACCACATTTTAGAGCATTAAATATGGCTTTACCGGCTGAACAGCTTGTCTGATGTGTCATTCAACCTTGGAAGGCAAAGTGTTTATGACTGTTTCAAACGACGACACTCGAAGGGTTTGACACAGTAATCGCTTCAGTATGGGATAATGGTGTACAATTTCAGCCTGTCTTCACAGAACACATTCAACGTACTGCGAAAAGTGACAGGAAAGAAGACGAGGGACTTTGACAGAGAAATTCAAACCCTGCTCCCTCTCACGCCTCCACTCTGGGGGCCAATCACTGCGTGAAGTGGGCGTGAATGTCAGATTGTCAGTTTCGAGTTACAAAAATTATCACGTCGCCTTCCTCATTCTGAAGTTGTGAATGGAGGGACCTTCAGTTTCTCTACGCGCCACTGAGGCTTTCAGCTAGCAGAGGCATAATTAGAATTGGCTTTTAAGATCCTAAATACCAATCACACAAGCACCACTCAACTACCATCTGCAGATGGTAATCACATTGTCTCCATCTTGTATTAGCAGTTGGTGGATGATTTTAAGTATGTGTGTTCTACTGGTGCCAATATGGGTCCAACTTTGAAGTCAAATTCCACAATTTGGACCGTAAAGTATACATCCATCAATCTATTTGGACTGCAGTTATAAAAATCTGGCATGTTTGCTTTGTTTTTTCTTCTAGGTTTACATGTATTTTGCATTAGTCACTCCAGCCAACACACGGATGTGTTTGTGTACACACATGCACTCGAATCCTCCTTTGCACTCTCATATCAGCGAGGCATTGGGTGGTAATGAGGCTTGATGAGGTTTGTAGGTCACATGCTTGCACCCGTACACACTCCATCCTTCTGTGACAGCACAACCATTAGCAAAAAAAACGCTGAATTAATTAGCAGAGGAAGATAACAAGTGCTGTGGGAGAGCCACATTTTTATTTATTTATTTATTAATTTTCCGTCACAAAGGACAGATGATTAAAACTGCGAGCGTGTCGGCTATGTGCCTGTGTGGCGTCTTTTTGATTTGCATTTGTTCTAATAAATTCTTGTTTGGCAGCGAGCGACGAAGCAAACAGCAGATTTATTTTTTTTCTTCCTTATACATTTACACACAATCGACACACACCCACGGGTTTGTGTTTTATGAAGTGTGAAGGTTGTGTCCTCGTGTTACAGAGCACATTGTTATGACACCTCTGGAGGAGGCTCACACCTGTTACTGTGTGTTTGTGGGTGCATGGATTTGACTGAAAGCATGAAACAACTGTGTTTTACTGCTTAAACTGAAACAAATCAGCTCTTAAACTGATGATTAAATAACTCTTTGCCTGGTGGCAGCTTGACAAATGTTTGGATGTTCGTGCTTTTGCTGGATTTGGCTTTTATTCTGTTGTTTGACCGACTGACTCATCATGTAAGGAAGCAAGAGTTGAGCCAGAGTGTAGTAAAGTTTAGGTGTTTTACTTCTAGACAATCCATCAATGAGCCTTTACAGCACAAACCTGTTGGATTTAAAGCCAATGAATGGCTAAATGAAGATTTTATTACATCTTTGTATCATTTTTTAAGTATATTCTTTTAACTAGCCTTGCTTTGGTGTATTTGTTGCTAGTGGTGTTGGTCCTTATGATGTAAATTGGTTCTAACATTTTTGGTTCTATAATCCAATTCAGTCCAATCTGATTTATTTAATTTTTTTTGTATATGTATTTTGTAACATTTTTGATTAGTTAAAGCTGTTTCATCTGACTTGAAATTTAAAAAAATGTTTGCTTTTATATTTTTCTGTCATAAATTCATGGTTTTAACATTTCTTTTATTTTAGCGGATTTATTATGTGCTCTTTTTTTGTGCAGTTATAGATCCACAAGTGGGATGTTAAGTTGTACTGAGAGAGGAGAGAATCTCTGGACTGACATCATGTCTTGGCGTTTTTCTCGCCCCTTTTTCTGCAAAAGTCAGCTTTTATCTCAGGCAGGCTGCCACCATTGGTCTCATGACGGAGAGAGAGCGTAATCGATGTTTTAAAAATCTCTTGTCAAGATCATTGTGCAAACCCAGAAGCTTTATTTACTGTAAAATGGCACCAAATAGTTTGCCAGCCTGTTGCTAAGACACGAGAGAAAAAATTTGATCTAGCCTTCCTTTTAAATGAAGGTACGGAGTGGAGCTGGACGGAGCTTGAAAAATGTGCCATTTTCAGCTGCGCTGCGTGATTGTTTGGAGTGGGACAATTAGCCTCTTCAGTCTTTTTTGGAGCGCTGAATACCGGAAAACGGAGGGAGAAGAGAAGAGAAAGAGCAAGGAGAGAAGAGAACGGAGGGCAGGTCAGCAGCTTGACAAATGAGCCCTAACCAGCTGCCTCCACAAAACACTATCGCCTTGGCAACTGCTGGCATGGAGAGTACGAGAGGGAAGGGATGCAGAGTGAGGGAGCGATAGAAGACACAAGAACAAGAAGGATGAGAAAAGAGGGTGGTCTAGGGGTGAAGAGATAGAGGAGGAGAGGAAATAGAGTGAGAACAGATGGGAAGCTATGTTTTTTTTCATTATTTATCCTTACTGCTGCTGCCAGATGTGCCTCCCGATTCTGTTAATTGCTTGTATTTACAGATTTTGATCTAACAAGAGGGCACGAGTCACTTTGCAGTAATAAAATGCGGGATTCTTTTTGGCTGGGGAGCAAGGACTCAATGCAGTGTTGCAACACACACACAGAGCTCACAAATCTGACAATTCTTTGCTCGAGGGGCTGAGATTTGATGCAGATCCAGCTTTAATAAAAGATACTGGTAGCTCTGAAGAGGAAAAAACCAAAGGAAAGGACATCACAAGACCACGATGGACACGCCTATATCTGTGTTTCTACACTACTGTCAGGCCAGTTTGAATGGAACTTAAAAGAGATTGGGAATTAGACTTGTTTTCATGAATTGCTTTGGAGCTGTGTAGTGTCATCAGGAAATGGTTGTTGAAGCCGAAACAAAGCTCGTTTCTGCCAACTGCTCAAAAACCTTGAAGAAGAAACAAACCAAATCTTGCCCAGCTATCAGAGAAATATGGAGAAAAGTCTTCAGGAAATGTTTGCAATCAGGAAAGTTTTAATTATTGTCGCATGTCGATTCATGTAGGCCAGGTTTCACGCTGTAAAGACAAAAATGAAGCTGAAATCATGAAAGTTAAATGTTTGATTTGATAAAGGTGCTTCCATTGTCCATTTAGGGCAAATTAACTTTGTTTCAGAGTTAAGAAAAATTTCAAAGTCAGAAACCCTTACGCAGATGTTAATTTTCTGCTAAACTGGAGAAGTTATTTCAAATTTTGCTGTTTCCATTTATGTTTTCTGCACTATGACATCACAGCTTATGAGCAACACCCACTGTTTTGGATTTAATGGAGCACTTAGGAGCTTCTGTAGAAGGCAACTGGACCTCTCTGCTTGGTTCTTGAAGATGTTTCACCTCTCATCCAAGAAGCTTCTTCAGGCAGTTTCACATGCCATTGACACTTCAAAGCATGTGGGTCATTTATGACTTCCCTGATGAGAGGTTAAACAAGTGCAGCTGCTTACTACTGAAGCTCTTAGGACTACATGACCTGGATGACTGAGTACCAGACAGATCTACTTCTAACTAGTTCATCATCCCTCTGGCTGAGATGACGCTAACACACTTCAGTGACTGATTGTGTTCACAAGTTTGCCCTTTGGCCCATTCAGCTGTATAAAGAATGGAAGTCCCGTTAAGCAGCCACACCCACTTCCCTGTGATGGCTCGGCTTACAATTCCTGTGAACAGATTGGGAATTCAAAGCGCTGAAACAAGTACGGGCTGCTGGACCGGCTGAAGGTTTAGCTTTTCATTTCTGACTTTGTTGCTGGGAGCTGTGGATCTTTCTCACTAAGATGAACAGAGGGGAAGGTGGGAATGCTAAAAAACCAGGCAGTGGGGATAAATCTGTGACAAACAGCTGACAGGGCTGTGTTTGCTCATACAAACAGACACTGCTGTTTTTGGGGTCAAATGATTTCAGTGAGTTATTCCCTGAAACATTGCAGTAAGTGGGCTCTCACTGTGAGGAGCAAACAAGACCAGACGCTGGGATTATCTGTCTCAACACGGTGTCATATCTGAGGAATTTATGTTATTTCTTCCTGGACAACGTTAGCCAATATTTAGGGATCTTTTAGTGTGAAATCAGTGCATGTCTTTCTTTCTTTGTGCAATGTAAATGTGCATTTTGTACAAGGTTGACTGAGAGTAATTTAATGATGGTGCAGACAGATTTAAACCCGTGGTATCTCCATAACTTTAGCTTATCTATATGAAAGAGGCCCTTCAGCGAGAGCGCTGGTTTATACTCGGGTCCGTCTGCCTGTCTGCCCTAAGTAGTTTTAATGGATGACTATGAGCAGACTAATGCTATTATGCTGATGTTAATTTTTTGGCAAGCGGGGCCTGAGATATTGGAACTGAACCTCACCGGGTTATTTATCCTCCATGTTAGTCACAGAGGCACTGCAGAGGCAGGAAGGCTGCCAAATGCGTGTCTGTGTCTCTATATGAAATTGTCAGGTCAGTTGAAACAGATGATTATTGTTTATGCCATGTATTATTTCAGCTTCATGTGTTAAACATTGTATTAGGGTTCTGCTACCTGAAACCTGATTCCTTCTTGGGTCCCTCAAGACTCCGGCTCAGTTTATTTAAAGCCTGGGCCTCAGGTCATCTTCAGGTTTGGTTATTTTGGGGCTCTGTTCTCCCTGTATGTTGTGTGATATATGTCCCTGTTTGTCATGTTTCAGATAAGACACACTTAGGCAGAGAGACGTATTGAATGAATTCCATTAATTAGAGTTTTTGCAATTGCAAAATCAAGATTGGTGCTTCCTCTGCTAACACTCCAATGCCAGTTAGTTTTCTATAGTTATGACAGTAACGTAAACTGTGACAGTTTTCTTGGAGACACTTGGATGACTAAGTTTTGTTTAACAACAAGCTTGAGCAATGGTAGGCGCAGCCACCAAAGAAACCCAGTCATGTTACCTCAGGGATATAGAAAGAGTTTGGTTCTGAGAGGTGTGAAGTTGAACAGACCACCCTGATGTGTAAAGTTCATCACAAGACTACAACAGACCTGGTTCAGCACCTGAAACAAAAGCAGCAGTGGAATGGGAGGAGGTTCTGATGCAAGCTCCCTTTCCAGTTCCAAAAGCACAGAGAAAAAACAGCAACTCTTAGCTGCTGCCTCTATGTTTTATCAAGTAATACAATAATGTACAGAAATGTATAGCCTTTAGTGTTAGTTAAATGCTATGTAGAGAAAATTATTTTTAAATAATGTCCTTTTTTGAGTTCATGTAGCCAGAACAAAGTCAGTTAAAGGTATAATTTGTCTATTACATCTGTGATGTTTTTTGTGGGGTTGTATTGCCTGACCTAAAGACACTCAATGACCTGCAGGGAAGTTCAACTGCAAGAAGTGTAGCATGTGTATTTGCCATGGAAACCAGTGATCTGCAACTGATACAACTGAAGGAACTTCCATAAACTGTATACAAAAGATGGACACAGCTTTTCTTGGCAGGCCAAAGAAAGTGAATCAGTGCAGAAGTGCCTTAAACCTGCCAGCAGGGGGCGACTCCTCTGGTTGCAAAAGACTTCTGATTGTATGAAGGTCTGGGTGAAAATTCCTCTTGCCCATTGGTTTGATGCTTCAGTAAGCATTTTTCTATAGAGTTTGTGGTTTCAATTGCTAGTTTTTAGACTTTTTGAATACAGCGTAATGTTCATTTTGTAAATTCTGGTCCCATTTAGATTAAACAGATGATAAAGCAGAGTGTGTTTTAGGACTATGTAGCGTCCTCGAGAGCCAAACATGTTGAGGCTCCAATGCAGTCATCCACAATCCAACCGGTGACGTCATGGTTGCTATCTTTATATACAGTTTATTGGAGCTTCTTCAAATCACCAATTATTCAGGGAAGGGTTCTTCGTTGGGATAAGAGTCTCACTCACACCTGTTCCATTTTGGATTGTGTTTAGCTGAGAAACACAGCTTGGTTCATGTTTTTGTTCGACGAAGATAAATGATGTGTTATTAAAAGAGGTTACTGAGTCATGAGAAAATCTTTGTCTGTGTAGTGAGCACATATCTTTCTCTTTACTGAAGGATTAAGTCAAATCAGGTCAAGTTTCAGTCTCAGTTTAGGCAGTACGACTTGGGGTTTGGTTGGTGCAGTCTGGAAAAAGACTGGGTTCAGGACCTGTGGGTGCAGAAGCTCAGTATACTTAAAGGGTCTGATGGGTTTGTGGGGACCAAAATGCTGGATGCTACAAGTTCAAATGACTGGTTAAGGGTTGTAACTTGGGTGAGGGAATCCATTCTGTTAGTGACGGGTCCCAACAAGTAGAGGAATACAATGAAGTGTGTGTGTGTGGAGTTTTGTGTGCTACTATGAGAGTAACGATGATCGTTTTTGTGTCTTTACAAAGTCAAGGAGACAGCATTTTTCTGCAAACTGTTGTGCGTCTGTGTGAGTTCATGCATGTTTCTAATTTGCCCGTTAACACCTGCTCTGCATGCAGAACACACGGCCTTGTTCCTCCTTTCTTCCCCTCAGCATGCTGTTCTATTAGTGCAGTGTTGCTGCGGGTAACCGCGGCAATGCCTGGTGCAGAATGCGGTCAAACACTGCCAGTTGTAGTAAAAGCTCATACTATTTCACGCTCCGGTGGGCCTCCCTCTTTCTAGCTCTCGTCTTTTTTTGTCTGCCGTTTATTGTGCTGCATGGAGGGAGAGAGTGAACAGTAGAGAGGGCAAGAAATCAATGAATGTAAAGAAAAAGTTGACCAATAAAAGGAAAAGCCGTGGAGAAATGAATGGAGGGGAGTGAGGAAAAGTGGAAGGAGAGAGACTAACGGACTACACCGAGAGAGAAACAGAGAAATACACTTCGACCAAACCACAGAGCCACAACAGATTATTGGTATATTCTAAGATCAGACCTCAGTCTCTTCACTCAGCTCTGCTTCCTCCTTCTCAACCACATCCTGACTCACTCAGTTCCCTGTATCCCTTAATCCATAATCTCTCCCCATATTACATCCATTCATCTTTAGCCTCTATATAAACATTTATAAATCACTGTCAAATTAATTAGAAATACATTGGAAACAAAATGGGCCAATGATGACGACAGACACAGTTTTCCTGAAGAGAATTATCAGAGCAGTTTCTAGGCATTTTGTATCATATTACCGTTCACTGTGGCTCATTTTTCCCTGCAATGAAAAATCCTGCACTCATGCATGCCTTTTGTGCAGTATGACAGTTATACATACGTAAATGATAAGAGAAAAAACAAGGGATTATTTATTTCACAAAAATGGAAGAAAAAAATGAATCATCCAAATATGTCCACAGATATTACTGGAAACTGCACTGTACTGTTGACTCTATGTACAAGTAAGTTCATTTTAATTAGCTTTTATCCTTGTCTCTTGTCTGCTCCGTGGAAACACAGCCTGCAGTTCAACCCAGTCCAACTGAAAACTGTTGGTCACAGCTGAGTTGATTCATGGTATGTCAAAGTGTAGAATTTTTTATTTTGTCTTTTTGACAAATGGTTTATTTTTGTTGATTTATTTTTAAATGATTCATGTTGTATAAAGTAGTTTTTATTAAAATGTGATTTTAAGCTGAGATTTGGTAAATTTTTCATTTGAAACGGCACATAACGTGAGAAATTTAACAACTGTTGGAAAGTTGAAAATCTCAACAATATTTGAGAATTTTTTGAGTTTCTGACTGTGATAATTCATGTATTTTTTGAGATTTTCTTAAAGAGAACATGTCTTTGAAGCCTGCTAGTGGAATATGCATTTCAGAGAGTTAACATGATGTGAGTTCTATGTGGGATGGTTAGATGTTGTTATTATATCTAACTTTGGTCCTGAATTAAATACTGCATCTCCAAAACTATTGGGGGTGATTATAGGAGATTTTTGCAGACATTCATGATCCCCAGAGGATGAATTTTAAAGATGCACATGTCCCTTAACTTTCTCCCATCATGAGGTTTGTGATATTAAGTAAAAAGTCATGGATTTCCAAGACATTCTGTACAAGCATTCATGGTTCCCAGAAGATTAATCGTGATCCGTGTCCTGTTTTATCTCCCTCCATCATTTTCAGAGAGAAATGTGAGCTCAGGGTGAGATCCAGCAGCACCAATAATTCTCCTGCTGTGTAACCATACATGATAGCTGACAGATTGGACCTCAGAGCTGGAACTCTGCTCTGTCTGCTTCTTTACTCTCCTCCTGTCTTTGTCTTTGAATATTCTCAGGTCATCCAGGTGATGGAGCGTCTGGAACTACTCCTCAACTGTTTCTCACAGCATTTCTCTCTTCTGTCCCACTTCATGCACCCTGTGTGACCATTTTTCTGTTTACAGCATGTAAACATAGCCAGCATAGTTTTGGTCAGTTAGCAACGAGGGGAGCTTTTCCAAAAAAGGATTAGGCTGTTTGTCCACGTTGGACTGATGCTGGTGCAGATGTGGTGGATGATGTCAGGAGTTCAGTGTTTGGGTTGATCACTGTTAGCCACTTGATAGCACTTACAGAAAGCAGGTGGGAACATATACAAGAATATAAAAGCATGGGAAGGTTGCATCAACACATTATAAGACAAGAAAATCACTGAGTGCAGTCCTCCGCCAAGGCTGCTCATTCCTCCGTATGTCAGAAATGCAGCAATTTTTATTAGTTATTGATCATCAGAAATCACAGCAACACAGAATGTGTCTGTTTAATATAGATGCACCCACAACCACAATGACCTTCCTCTGAGTACAGGAGTGTGTTCTGCATGTGTACGTTATGTACAGATACCGGATCACGTGACCTGAATATGTAGCAGGTGGTGGGAATTGATGGGACTCAGAAACACCTCCACAATTTAATCAGTTCTTTTCTGTTGGATAAGTCCTGATAAGTCCTCAGTGTTGGATTTGTAGCAGGATCACAATCATGTGATCGTCAGCAGTCAGCTGATGTAGTGTTCACTTGTCATGGTTACAGTGACGCCGTGCTGCTATCTGGCAATGATACAGAAATCTTTAACAAATCCGTGGATCCAGACTATAAGCTGCATCACTGCCAGAATCTAATCATTTGGTCCTTGAGTCATTTCTGAACTTCTCTGAAAATTACATCCAAATCTGTTCTTCCCTTTTTGAGTGATATTGATGACAGACGAAAGGATTTCCGTTGCTTTCCTTGGCGGAGTAAAAATGTCCAAAATCATTTCTATTATAGATACCATGGAAATGTGGAGATGGACACACTTTTACCTTCTGATCTTCAGTGTGCATTTAGGCATTCTGGTCTTGTTTTAATATTTTCAACATGTGATTCCACGGTTGGATAAGAAAAGTCCAGCGCATGAAAGATGAAAACCCCATGATAGAACGTGTTGCCGGTGGCCTCGAGTTGTAAAGGAGTGACTTTGTCTCTGGAAGATTTGCCGTGTCAAACCCTCGGATGAGCTGGGAAGATGTGTGCGGGCGTGTTGTGAACAACTACCGGTGAGACGACCTTTTTGTAATTAACGCCCCATATTCCATCATCCAGCAGCAAAGATCTGCAGTCGTCCAGGGAGGCTCCACGTGTGAATCTGTAAGTTCGGTTGTTACTGGGGAAAATACAGCACTTTCTGCTTGTCCTTGAGCACAGAAAGTTGAGTTGTTTTTTTTTTTTTTTTAAATAAAAGTTTGACACTAAAATATCCAACTTTTTCCTCTCATTGCTCAAATGGAACCAAACCATGTCTCATATTTCATTCAGCCTCCAGAAGGAATATTCTGTTAATGAGAGCAGCAGAGAAATACGCAGTGGTGCTAATGAGCGACGGACAGAGGCAAAAAAACCAAACTTTAATAGACAAAATCATATGTGAAGCCATTAGCATTGCAAACTGTGCAGCTTTTACTTTATTTTTCTAATGAATGATTCAGTTTAACCTCCAATTATGTTGCTAATCATTTAAATTCCTCTCACTTATCCAGATGGTTTCACGGTGTTCTGTCCTACTTCACAATCTGTATGTTGACTTAACTGCTTTAAATTAGCCTTAATTTATGCTACTGAATAATGAACCCGCTTATATGGAAGTGTTGTGAGTGATTTGCATGGTCTTAACTGTTAACCCTCCAAACCCCAAGCAGCTTCTATCTCACTGTGATATGAAGTACTGTGTGCAGCCAGTAAAATGAACTCAAAAATCATAAATCACACCCAAAAAAGAAAAAAAAAGTAGAATTTTCTTGATTATGTATCTACAAAAGTATAATAAATCATGGATTCGACATGTCCAGCAGTTTTCCCAACAGAAGGTACCAATACTGGGGAAATGGTGGCTCTACATACAACAGATATTTTAGCATTAATTCAAGAATAGAACGGAAGATTTTTATTGTCAGTTTCTTTACATATCCAGGATATACAGAGGAACAGAAAAGACACTTCTCTAACACCTTTGTATTAGCATGTATTAACATTTTACCATTTTTTCTGTACTTGTCTCCTGTCTTCACTGTGTAAACACAGCCTGCAGTTCAACCCGGTTCTGCTTAAAAGTCTCTGACTTTAGGCCAAATCACTGCTGGTCACAGATGAGTCACTAATTACTTCTCAGTTGCACCAAAAAATGCAGAATTTGAGGATTTTTACAGAATCTGATGAGGAAAAATGGTTTCTTTTTGGTGAATTTCTAAATGAGAAGGATTAAATAATGTGATTTTGATGAAATATCATGATTTTAAACTTAGATTTGGTCATTTTTTCCTATGAAACAGAAAGTCACATATGATATATACAAGGGCTGTTGGAATGTTCAAACTGCACCGATTTTTTCTGGTTTCTGTCTCTGATAAATGCTGTAATTTTTCAGATTTTTAGAAAAATAACATGCTTTTCAAACCCAACAGTGGGTTTTCGGTTTCAGTCTTACTTACCTATTCTGGATCAAACCTTTTTTAGGCTTTGTTACAACATAAAGAAATATTTCATGTGGAGCTGCAAACTGTTGATAATACTGCAACCGAATTTCTTTCTGTTAATCCAAAGCTCTGTACTTTCTTCTGGATGATGCACTGTATAACGTATGCAAATCTCAGGAAGCCTGCATGGTCCCACAGAGGTTTCAGTGGTAAATCTCTGGATCTCAACAGCTCTACACCAGAGAAACAGATTTTGCAGCGAGTCAGCATTACAGAGATGAAAACCCTGTGTGACATGTTCCAGTACGTGGGGAGAGAAATGAGAATTTTCTTGAAATCTTGTCTGATTCAGGTGAACAAAGAAAGTCTGAGGACAAACTGTGGGGTGAGCTGAGAGCTGCGATAACCGAGTGGAAGTTAAACTGATTTGTGGCGCTTAGTGGCTCCTATCACTGCGACGGGTTTTTGATGCAAGAGAGCGAGTCCTGCCTGGAGCTTAGCTTGAATATGTATCTGATAGCAGACACACACTTATACAGCCACAATCCTCTGATAGCTGCACTGCCTGCTGCATGGAGGCAAAGACACACACCATGCTCACTGTTCAAGTGCAGACACAACACACACACACACACATGCACACATGCACACAGTCTTGCTGCAGCAGCTGCAGTAGAAGCTAATCTGTATGAGCTCCAGTGTGCAGAATCCCGGGCTTACAGAGATCTGATACCAATTCATCTGTCTCTTTTTCATCTTTCTCTCCCTCCATCTTTCTGTAGTGTTCAAAGCTGTAAATATATTACATCCACATGCTCTCCCATTGAAACAGGCCGATCAGGAGAATCCAGGCTCTGATCTTTGATTAATTTTACCTATTAAATCCACTTCAGTCATGAGCAAGGGGGGATTTAGTAAAGAGGAGGAGGAAGCTTAGAGATTTTTAAAGCTGCAGGGAGCCAGAATCGCTGATTTCTTGCGTTATCATGTTACCTTTTCAGGTTTAAAGCCCCAGTTTGCAAATGGATCACAATGCCATTTGAACCCATTGTAGGAGATGTACACTGAATAAGAAGCACCAGCAGTAGGATGGTTTGGTAGAAAGTGTGTTGAACAGAAATCCTGGATTGCGGGTTTAAGAAGTAATATTCCTAGATGGTGGAAAAGCCTTGTAATCTATGATGACTACATGTCCCAGTTTGCCAGGACGGTGTCTGGGTTTGGTGCTCAGTCACTGGACAGCCTTTTAGAAATATACATCAGTGTCCTTTCTCTATCTGCTGTGTCCTGTATCTGAAGTTTTTTTCCAATCACTCACAAACATCTAAGCTTTTGATGGAACAAAATCAATCCCCTGAAAGAGTATGTGGCCGGTTTTGTTCTTTGAAACTGAATTTCTTCTTCTGCACATGTTGCAGAGGGATGTAGGTGTGCAGCAGTCATGCATGACTCAGATTTCGCTCTTTCTTTCCCACTGCATACAACAACACTGGCTGCTGCAGGCACCAAACTACCTACTGCACAGCTTCATCCAGAACTGGAAGTTTTGGTTTTCCTGCAGTTACCAGTCTGTTAAATTGCGCCCGTGAAAAGATCGGACGTGTGACAAGAGGTGAGTGAGTGTTTGTTTAAAGGTGGATGAGGGTCAAAGGAGCCAAAGAAATCATTGGAGTTGTGCCAGAATGTCTGGTGACCTCAGTTCCACTGTGACTCAACAGAAGTGGACGGCTATGATGAACCTGCCAGTGGATGAATGTTTCCTTCCACTCTGTCCTCCTGGTCCTCTCCAAGCTGACGGACGCCACTTTAATGACTTTAGCAAAGCCTTGACTTGTACATGAGGCATGTAATTAACCAGCAGCCACATGGAAAGACCCTTCGCCTTCCATTCATAGATGGGTGACAGTCCAGAAATAGATCTGAGCAGTGGACTGCCAAGCAAGTTTGACAAAGTCAGGCTTTGTTTGTGTTAGCTGGCTCAACAAAACCAGAGATAATGGATATCATGGTGGTGGTTATCCACTGTCTTTGATATCCATGTTTTTCTCATCAGGCTCTGGGAACACTTGCATAAAAGTAGGTGTTGTTGCATCATCTGACTCTTCTTCTGCACAAAACAAACCAACCTGCTGTGCTGCCTACTTCATTCAAGAGGAACAGCTTGTTTTAATGGAGAGCCATGAAGAATGTAAAACATTTATTATGGCAAAAAGTGCTGTTACAGCAAGTGATGCAAGAGAGGAACGCTGGTAGAAAATAGTTAATCATGTAAGTTAATATATTCATCTTAGCGGTCAGTGCACTCTGCATGTACTCTGAATGCAGCAGCTTGTTTCTAACATGACAGCTGCACATTAGAGCTCCTAAACTTTAAACTTCATGCATTTAACATGATACAGAAGAAGTGCATTTAGGGCCGACTCTGTCTCCGTAACAAATTTTACACATACAGTCACTTTAGTTTTTGGCTAAATCAGTAGAGTAATCAATTTGTGGTCTACTGGCTGCAATACTTGCAGCGTAAAATAGACCAAGCATTGATGCACATGTATGCATTTACTGCATCACCAGCTCAATGCATGTTGGCTCCCATGGCATCGTGGTGCATAAATTCTGTTACTGTAACTGCATGGCTTCCTTCAGTGGGATTACTCAAGTACAGCTCAACAGGTTTACATACATGAAGGATTCCCTCAAATCAGAATCTGTATTGCTTATGGAAATTATGGTCAGTGAAAGAATGGTGCTTTTTACAGCTGATTTAAATCTCTAACTATACCTGGTTAGCTTCACAGTAGAAGTGACTTTTGATTTCAATCCTAAACTAACCAGATGTAAAGTCCAGGTCTAACCACCTGAAAGAGAAGGGATCTCAGAGGAATCATGGATCATTTTGGGAAATACGTTTATCTTCTTCTTGACAGATCAGGACATTGGTATATTACGGTCACTATAAAACAAGAGCCATCAACAGGTTAACTTAGCTTAGCACAAAGACAGGAACCAAAGGGTGACCCAGTAACCAAGTGGTTGGATGCCTTAAATGCCATCAGCAAAGAGTCACCAGTTCAAGTCCCGCCTGGCCTGGACCTTTACTTAATGTCATCCTCCTGCTTTTTTCTTTCTCTCTTTTCTCTCTTTTTATTTCACTGCCTGCTTCAAATAAAGCCAAAAAATAACATTTAATAAGAGAAAAGACTGGGGATAAAGAAACACAGCCAGCTTTATCTTGTTTGTTTAACTTGTACACAAACTAAAGTGAAAAACAGCGTGGTGTAGTTTGTGCAGAAGGTTATTTGTAATGCTGACTGAATAATCCCCAAAAAGAAAGCATATTCAAACAACACACACACACAAAGAGACACAGCTCTGAGTGTAGCTGTTGTGCCACAGCGTTGTGTGTTATGATGAGGCACTGAGAGCGTTTCTCCGTCGCCGCTGTTGTCCTCAAGCTTGTCTTCAACCCGCAAAGTGGACAAAAGCCTTTGGCCGAATTTTGCGTGCATTTATTTGTGCGTGGATGAAAAAGATACAATGTCTGCAGCTTTCTGCTTCTAACTGCCTCCTAGCTCACTGGAAATAAACATCTCCACGTCTTCCAGGGAGGACTTACGTGTTAAATCTAATTAAGAATACAGCAGCAGCTAAAACACCGACCTGACAGCCAGCGTTCGTGAGAGATTCGGAATGTAGCATAATTCCTCTATGTATAATGCATGTGTGTACTAATGCAATAGATAAATTATACATAACTCTTCCTGTCAGTTTTGGGTCCGGTGGGATCCGACCCCGCCGAGTTCTCCCGCGATCCCGGGAATAAGTGTGTAATTCGGGAATTCCAGCTGGGAATTCCCTCGCAGATCCTCCCGACCTGGAATGTGGTGGTGGAGATCCAGCGGAGGGATTTGGCTGCTCGCATGTATGGGGGCTCTACATTCATGTTCTCATATATCACTGAGCTGTCATAATCCATCACTGTGTGCCTGCCAGAGGAACTGAAGTCGGGTTTAAGGTTGACGGTGTTAAATCCGACCTCAGCGTCCTGTGTGTGGTCTTACATGAGGCCGCAGGTTGAATCTGATGGCAAACACTCATACGGTGCATCCCACCAAGATATCTGCTGTTTAAATGGAGTCTTAAAACAAATGCAATCATCTGCCACTTGGGAAAAGTGCTAATCACTGTCTCTAGAACAAATCAGCTAGTTTGATTTTAGGATTTTTTGTGAGCATATTGGAAAAATTAAATCCACCAGGCTTAATGGAAAAACTTTTCTCTCGAGAATACAAACTACGCAAATTATCTCTAGAGGTTTCCTTCCATCTTTACAAGCATTTTCTTGGCTTTAGAAATCTGTAGACTCACATGGACCCATGTGACAGACTATAGGCTTGTGTGACTTTTTAGACTAATAATATAGACCGTTTCTAAAGACATCTAAAACTTTTCAACTAAAATTTGATCGTCTGGAGACTGGAATTGTGTGGGATCTCTCTCTGGCCTCTGAAAACTCATCTCTGTGCATCAGAATTACATGTGTAGAAGTTTTGACAATGAAAATAATCTCTACCAGACTGAAAGACTCAGATGTAGCTCTACACCATTTTTTCTTTACAATGCATGGATATATAAAGTTGTACCTCTTTCAGTTCACCTCCAATTCTGCTTAAACACTGTAGAACTACTCTACTGCTTTTACACAATGTCAGGTTGTACTGTCAGAGTACTTCCCACCGTACGTTTAAACCAGAAACACATTCTTTAAGAAGAGTAATGAAACAGAAAGTCCCACAATGCCAGTTTACAGGATTGATTTCTTAGGTTTGTTTCATATGAAACTCCCAGTAGTCTAAACCTGTGATGCTTAGACTGTCATTGCTAGGAAAACATGCTCTTACTGGTTATTTCACTCATGATGTGTCTTCAAACGTATATGAAAACACCATGTAGACAGTTGAGGCTAAAAAGTAGATGCTCCCTTTTGTCAGGAATTAAATAGCTAGTGACTATTTTTCAAGGCCGAACTCTATTTCATTCAGAAGCAAGCTGTTTCTTGGTGCACTCGTATTTTCTCTCTACAGTTGAAATAAAGAGGTTTCCATTATGTGTAACAGTTCCTGTTTTGGTGGACAGCAGGATTCTTTTAAAGACAGAAATCTCTCATAGCGCTCATCAGTTTCTCTATACGTTTCCTTCCATTCCTCATTTTCCTTCCATTGAGCCACCTGTGGAGAGGAAGGCGGGGGTGTCTGTAAGTTTGTTGAGGTTATTAAGACTAATTACAGGCCTTTAATAAGATGAATGGTGACTGATGCGGACCGGATGCTTGAAGGTTAGCTGGGGGCAGCTCACCTGATTAAGAGCAATGAGGTTAAAGTGAGTTTATGGAGAGAAAATGATTCACAAGGAGAGAATTGGTGGAGAAACCGCTGACATGGAACTTTTTCATGCAAAACTAAGTACAAAAACATACCTTGCTGGTGGAAAACCCACCAAAAATAGCGACCAAAGCTCTCAGTGGAAATGCAGGCTAATCAGATTCTTTTAGCATTAGCAGAGATGGACCCACCACACCTACTTTATTATATAATTATATGGAATCATTGGCTGGCTTTAGAGCGATAGAATGAAAAAAGAATATCGAATCAGCCGTGTTCGGAGCTTCACATGTCAGGTTTGGCATCATAATGAGGATTTAATGATAAATAAATGCCCATGTTGTACAGATGCCTAATGTGTAACTGAATAAAAACCACAATACATGGAGGAAAAAGGGCAACAAACAAGAAGCAAGACGAAAACCTGTAGAAGAAAATGAAAAGAGTGAGTCTGAGAGAGAGAGAGAAGCAAAGAAAGCCGCTCTCCATCTATCAGAAATGGCAGGTTGTCTATATGTCGGAGGACTGTGCTATCCCACAATGCCCGGGTGGCCCTGCTGCCTGTCTCCGTGGTGACAAGCATCTCCCCGGTGAGCCATGATTGGATGAACGGCCTGTCAGTGAGGAGAGGCCCTGCATGTGTGTGTGCATAAAGATTTATGAGTTCACAGACTGACACTGAGAAATGCGCTCATGCAGGCTTAATGCTTGGTGTGCGCTCAGCCTCGCTCTCAAACACAAACAGACACAAATGTTTTTCACTGCTTTGACCCTACAGTAAATGGTTGCAGTAAAAGACGTGTGCAGGTTAATCACTGGGACTTTGCAGAAGAAGCTACACAGAATGATGGTGTTTTTTTAGGCGGCACATGTTGGTTAAAAGGTAAAAATCATTTTCACACGTATTCCAGTTCTGAGACTTATCCAGGTTTTCCCCAAGTACATGATAAATACTGGCATCCTGGTTGCTTACAACACAAATTTAATCTTCCTGTAACTCCTGTAGACGTGCCTTAAATTAATGGGACTGTCTTATCGCAGGGATAAAGCACTATTAAATACGGATTTGTGGATTTATTCACCTTATTTCCAGCAATGGGAGACGAGAGTGGCAGGAAACACGAGTGTATCCTCCACTTTGACCAGCGTCAGGTCGTCACTGTTGCTGTGGAGGATATGGGAGCTGTAGATGGAGATATGAAGCCAGGATTGGTGGGATAGTGACCCGGAGAGGAGATACATAATGTCTGTATGAGTCGGGCATCCTTTTCCAGCTGAGGTGTTACTGGACCAGAGGAAGCACCATTATGTTGAATAAAGTGACCAGTTTTGAGGAATCTCACTTGGTTGCTAACCAGCTTAGCGTTTTGTGTGTTTGTCTTGTTCTGGTCTGATGGACGAAGCTTTGAGCCACTTCATGGAAGTCCGAATCCGTGAGGGAACCATCCAGACAGTTTGTTTCTGCTGCTCCAGACCAGAACGGTGGATCACATCACTCCAGTTCTGAGGTCTTTACACTGACTTCCTGTCTGCCACTGAATTGATTTTAAAACACTGCTGTTGGTTTAGAAAGTACTGAGTGGTTTAAGGCTGAAATACATCTCTGATCTGCAGGGATTGGTCTGATTTCTGTCCCCAAAGTCAAATCAAAACACAAAGAGGCAGCTTTTAGTTTTCATGCACCAAATATCTGGAAGAAACTACCAGAGAAATGCAGGTCTGCTGCAATACTCAGTCCAAATCCAGACTGAAGACATCTGTTTGCCTGATTGTCACTAAACCAAATCAGAGGCTTTTAAATATCTTAAACTGTACTAGAACTTTTTTTTGTCTATTTAGTTGTGTTGAAATGCCTTTTAAATATTGCTTGTTTTTCTTTTCTCACATTGCCTTCATGCTTTTTTCATGTTTTATGCAAAGCACTTTGAATTGCCTTGTTGTTAAATTATGCTATTAAACTTGCCCAGTTGGCAGTGGTTTGGAAACGTGGACATCATGTCTACATGCCACAGCATCTAAGTTTCCTCCAGAGTAGTTGAGCGAGCACAATCCGAGATAAGGGTTTATTCAAGATGATGCATTTTGAGCAACGCTGGTAGAAACTGTTGAATTTCTACCATTCAATGATTTTAGTAGCAAGTGTTTCCGCCTAGTAGCTGCTTGTGAAGGTAGTTTAACAGCAACCAGCCTGGAAGTGAAGGCAGGACACTGGATGTGGCTGTGATTACTGGACGGTCGCTGAGTAGCAATGTTGGCACTTTTTTTTTACCCTCTTGTAAAAAACGTACAGACTCTGGGAGACGTTGAGGTGCTCTGACATACAGAGCTGCCTTTAATCTGGAGGAAAAGCCCAGCAGTGGAAATACAATCACCTGCACACAAACACACAATGATTGATTTCCAGGGATGGAAGTTGTGGATGTGAGCAACATTTCTGGAATTAGAAACCGGAGTTGTATTGAGCTCACATGTTGCAGCGCGGAGGTGGAAGAGTTTTTTTCCTGCTCGACGAAACCTGATAATCCTGCAGCATGTTTTCACTCCAGGTAGGTTTAATCAGACGGCATGTGTTTAGAACAGCTGATGTAAAAGTTCTTTTCATTTGAGAACAGATTACTTCATTTTTTTTGCCGTATTTATGAACAAAACTCGCGTTTTCTTGTTGGATCGTAGCTTTAAGAAGCCCGGCGCTGAGTGTTGCACCAGGCCAGCGGTGGATGTAGGCTGTCAGCTGATCCTAATGTAGCACACCGACTCCCAGGATGCTGCAGAGGACGAGAGAGACAAGTGAAGAGAGACAGAAAGGCCTCCGGCTCTCCTTCCTCCTCTCACTCTCTCTCATATGTCCTCCTCTATCACACTTTTACCCTCGTTTTAACTTTCTCTCAGGGATACTTTAAGTCTTTCATCACTCTCAGCCCTCTTCATCTCTTTGAACTTTCTCTCGCTGCGTCTCTCCTCTGCTTGCATTCGCTCTCATGCGCTGTAATTCTCAATGAAGAGGATTACATAAAGGTGGATTTAGGTCTCCAAGTGAATAACTCACATTTTCTTGAGATTGTCTCGTGGCTCGTTTATGAATTTGGCTGATCGGTGTTGGTGCTGTGTTGTAACAGCTACAGGTATCTCCTGGAGTCTTCAGTCTCATTTACATTCTGAAAGAAACTGTTTTGAAGGAGCCACAAAGTCCATGTAAGGTGGTAGGATGGAGGAGTAAGCCAGCAACAGGGCCCTCATTCTTTATTCTTACATTTATGTTTCATTTTCACTTGCCGTAAAATATCACGCTTTGGTTGACATTTTCACAACGACATCGACTTTTTGGAGGGCTGGTTAAGATTAGACAGCAAAACTATGCTGATAAGTTTAGGAAAATATACTTTGAGGTAGAAAGCAATCGTTTCGCAACATATTTGAAGCTTTTTCTTTATTTCCCCATCTAATCTATGATTTATTAGCTGAAAAGGAGCAACAGTATCACAAACATGTTTCCTAATGTAGCAGAAAATGTGTTTACCCTCAGAACGTAATTAAAAACACAGTTTAGCTGGATAGATTTTGTCATTTTTAGTGGACAGTAAAGGTCTGAAGCACATTCTTAATGTCCGTGTTGTGTTCACATTCTCCAATTAATGTACAATTGATGAATTAAGCAATGCACCTTTAGAGTAAGTAAAGAAGGCTGCTAACACAAAACATGGCTGTTTGATTTAAATTAGTCACTTTTGCAAATGTTTTCTAGGGAATTAAATGCACTTTGTATGTTTGTTGGGTCTTTGGTGACAAGGAAACGCCACGAATCACCTTTAAGATTACAGCATGCAACGTCTGTTTTATCTGGTAGGTTTATTAATGACGGATTTTTCAACAGAGCAAGCGTTGCCAGGTTTGCTACATTTTCATCCCCTATATAGTGATTCTTGCCTTCTTTAACCCTCCACTGTTAAAGGTACATTTCTTATTCCCTGACTCTGGAGTTGATGCTAGTAGCCTCATTTCAGGAGGAACCTGCTTCAAAGGACACATCCGACGAAGGTGTTGTCTTTTGATGGCCGAGTCTGCTTCTGTACCTAAAATAGACTGAATACAAAGGAATGGATTTTGTAATACTGAGCCAATTCGGGCCGTATTTCAGATCTAGCAGCCTTTCCGACCTCTGGCATGCTCAGCCTTGCAGGATTCAGGCTGAAATTAGACACAGCATTAAACCTGCTTTATTCAGCGCTGTCATAGACCGTCTATCAGCGGAAGATGTCGTGGTGACGCTTGTGAAATTAAAACTTGATATATAAAATCACAGTTTTTGCGTTTCACCCTGGGACATCTTATTTTTACCAAACACCCGTGTGTCAGCCGGACTGCTGTCCTCCGTGGATGGACGGACTGTAGGTGGTTCTGTGGGAGTCTTTGACGTGTTAATGCTTCTTCTGTTCTGGCTGCAATTTTTTTTTTTACTTAAATTTGATTCAAAAACAAACAGCCCGGAGCAGTTTGAGTCGTTGGCACCCCTCTGCAAAGCAAGTGGGAGTAAATGACAATCAATACAAACCACTGCATCAACAACAGATGAAAGGTGGTTTTAAAAGAAGTGAATGAAGGGGAGGAGGAACGAGTGAGGACGGAGAGTTCTTCTGCAAAGGCCTTCTGACAGTATCCAGCACTGGAAAATGGAAATGGAAAATAAATTGACACTAATTTTAGCCCTAAAGGAGCGTTTATGGGACAATATGCAATGTAAATTTATTAGAGTTTGTACTTCATGTTTATATTTTGGCAAAAAAAAGCCTTTTCTTCATGCTTTTACTGTGTGATATTTTCACCTCTTACATCATTTGATCAATTGGTCATTCAGCTGCAGCCCATTAAGCAAGGAAAACTCAATCTGTCTCTCTTATTCTGTTTATAAATGCTTGAATATACTCACAAGGAGGGCTAGAAATGCTTCATACACAAACCTGCACACATTATTGCACACACACACTCAGTGATTGGCCCTAGAGTTGCCCTCCTGTCTCTTGTACGTCACTTAGAGAACAAACAGGGACAGACAGACACTAGCCATGCCCTGCTGTTTACACACAGCCCTGTGCTACATCCCCTACAACTCTCATCAGCGGTGTGTTTTGTCTCTGGCGGAGGTGTGATCAGTTCTTTCTTTAGCGCATTTGCAGCAAAAACGTATTTAAAGGCCCGAGTCTGTGCCACTTCCAGCCTTTTTAAAAATCCTCCATTACACACTCTCTTCCTGCCTCCTCTGCTTCCACTGTACAGTAAAAACCCAAACTTTTCATGACCGGCCCACATACACACACACACACACACACACACACACACACACACACACACACACACACACACACACACACACACACACACACACACACACACACACACACACACACACACACACACACACACTCTCTCTCTCTGCCAGCCTCCTCCTCTCTTTTCCAACCATCTCAGGCTGTGGTGCTTCACATTTAGTCAAATATTGATGGAAAAACACTCCCTGATCAGTCTCTTTTCATAGATGAATGTATTTATCAGCCGTGGCGCCACAGATTAAACACACACGCATAATGTTTATCCATCAAATCGATCCTTTCTGCAGGATCCAGCGATGACAGGTGATGTTTGCTTAGTTCGTTAGTTTTCTTTGAATGCAGGCATCAGGCCAAATGTGAATACACGTTCCATGAATGCAAATCTCACCACTACAGGCTTGTCCACTGGAGAGGGAATGAAAAATAAAAGGATTTCCACTTCACTGAATCAGACGTGCAGCTGCGAGGACTGCATGTGATCCAGATCGGACAAACACTCTCAGATTGCGTATTCATTCAAGTTGTGCTTAAAACATCAAATATTTGTCGCTTTGAAAAGGAGGATAAATGCGACACTAAGCTTTAGTGGCTTAATGTGGCATTTGTGTTTCATATATCATCAGATCTGTGCGCATACAGCAGAGAGATGCTACATCTAGAACTCTGAAATTAAGACTAAATGCCCAGAATGTATAAGATTTAGTATGCATTTATTACAGTGATATATATAGGGGTAATATATGGCAGCATACTAGCACTGTATGCAGTTCTAGCTCCCACACAGCAACTGTTAGGCTGCTAGCAAGCTCTGCACCGTGTTAATAATTGAGTTTTACCCTGAGAAGCTATGCACATTCACACACTTACACTAAAAAGCATATGCACGCAAACAAAATGTACTCGACACGATGCACTCGTCCCCATTGTGCCGTTTGTAGCTGCGCTTGTCGTTCTGATGTAGTTTTGCACGTAGCTGCATGCAATCACATGCTGCACACAAACTCACTCTTTTGTTTGAATTAGGTGAACAAAAGCGAGAGAGGTAGGATGAGCAAATGAAATAACACAAAAAAAGAAGTGGAAAGAAAGCGCGAAGAGAAAAATCCTGTTTCCATTGCTTCACACAGAGAGAGGCAGAGAGGAAGCCATAAGGAGGATGGCAAAGTGACAAACGTCTGGCCATAAACCAAAGCCAAGAAGAGACAGATCTGAAGGAGAGAGGGAGGGATGAAGGAAGAGTGTGAGAGAAAGAGGGGAGGAAAGGAGAGGGAGAGCAGAATATGTAATTAAAGCTGTGATTACCAGGCTCTGAAATCATTTCTCCCAGTCGGTTGTGTTGGACTTGGCTTGTGGTGCATCTCTGGAAACTCCAAATGACATCAGCGGTCCGACTGTACGGGCGTGCGCTGACTTACAGTATTTTGCTGCTTCTGTTACATGTGTTTTAGTGGCATCGGTGCCCTTCCTGCTGACGTATCCTCGCTTTGTGTTTCATTTGAAAGGTGCACGGGCGTGTTGCTCACAGTTAAGGTTCCCTCAGAGCTCCGCAGTGTGTGAAAATTTATAGCGGATCGATACAAACTCCTGACCTTTCAGGAAGGAGGGAGGAAGCGAGGAAGAGGTCACTGATAACCGCTGATGTGAGGCCAGTCTTTGTTAGACACCTTCCAGTTCACTGCACGGATCCAGGACGGAGTACTGAACGGCCAGGCCAGTCCCTGTGCATCCTAACGTGTCCTCCTCGCACTGCTTGTCACGTCACATTAATTCAGTGCAGCTCAGTTCAGCTGATAGGTGCTTACTGGTGTATATTATACTAACACAACACAGCTCCATGTTATTCTACAACTCTGAAACTCTCACTAGATATCGCTTCTGAAATAATATTTTGCTAGTTTCACCTTTGAAAAGTTTTGTCTGTTTTGTTAAATTAAAAAAGGGGATTTGTAGAAAAAACATGGTTAGTATTGCTCAGTTTGGAAAAAAGACCGATACGAGTGCAGAATTTTCATAAGACTATGATTCTACTTTTATTGTCTTGTCAGTTTGTTTTGTTGTTCAGTGTATAGAAGTTGGTGCAAAAATGGCAAAAAGCGTTTCTCATCCTTAGGAGGAGGTAAAAATGATATCTGAGATATCTGGATTGTTATTGCAAACATTACCTCACATAGTTTATTTCATACTACTTGCTTTTCTGTAAATGTTCCTCATGGATTCATTCAGACACCAAAGCGATGGAGGAAGCCATAAACAGTACACACAGTATTTGCCGTACATGCCAGATTGGACAGTACACCAAATGATGTGATATGAATACTAATGCAAAAACAAACAGAAGACTCAACCCAAACTAATACCAGCTTATCAAACTGTCCAAATAACTGATAGCCTGCTTTATTTATTCCCTTAGCACTGAAAATTCTGTCCATGTGACGATAATCTTACTGTATGAACAATAAAACTGAAATATCCCAACAACTGTGAGGATAACCGCTATAGAAGAAGTAATTTAACAACAGCTGATAAACTCATGCTATGTGACAGTTCACCCTGAAGTGAAGAAAAGTTCACAGCGACTAGATCCTGATCTATCCTGTCTCCATGTTGGGAATAATTTATCATTTTAAATAATTAGTAAAGCTTCATGCTGAAGGTATTGAATAAGCTCAGAGGAAAGACAGGAGGTCCTCAGCCTACGTCGGGGTTTCGTTCCTACGGTGTGATGTTAGTCGATTTTCGTCGTAAGTCGGAACTCCGGTGAAAATGTAAACGAAGTCGTTCCATACATCATGATATTGATCGATTTACATATTTGTACAACTACAGTAACGAAAACAGTCATTAGCTCACACTGGAACACAACTCGGTAGGAAAATACCAGGAAAAATGTAAACTGTAAATCTGTCTTAGGCTTGGGAGCCAGAATGAAGTTGGTGAATGTAGAATAATCCAATGTGGTGGCAAACATAAACAAAGCCGTCTGATAGTGACACATGACGACGTATTCATCCACCCCGCTTCTCAGTTAGTTCCACTGAACCAGTTCCAACATAACGACAAAACGCTGCAGGTTAGACCGAGAACCGGCCCGTAATCAGTTCCAACATAACAGCAAAACGACGTAAACCGAGGACTTCCTGTATTTGACAAAAAGCTGGACTACATTCATTATTAGAGTCTCATTGATCTGTTCACATCTCTTCATTGCCATAGAGTTTTATTTTCATGGACATTTCAGTTTGTAATAGATGTCAAAATGAGAAAAGGGGTTTTGGATCAATATTAGGGCTGAAATGAGCCACACATAACTTGAGGTAGAATGTGTGCCTATTTGTTGAGGCAGCGGTGTGTAGTTCAGACTTGTGCTGTTTCAGAAATTATATGAAACTATTTCAAACTAATTAAGATTGCTGTTGCATTTTTCTGTCTCAAAGTTTACCAGTTTGCTCATTTAGACACAAAGCCGACACATTCAGTGGCCGTCGGATTACTGGAATGAAGTGCATGTCTGGGGCTTATGTTTCATATGGAACTGAATGGAAAGATAAATTCATTTTAGCATCATTGTTGCTTGATTTGCAAGGCAGGTTTCAGATTTAGTAGTCTTGAATTTCCAGTGAAATCTGAATGGTGACTCTGCTACTTTTTCCTCACAGGCTTCTGAAATGTCACCATTCTTTCATCCTTCCTCTCTGCCAGCTTCACTCTTATCTCCTTCTCTTCCTCCCACCATCCTCCCCTCATTTATCCATGCGTTCAATCATCCCCTTTGTGTTTCAGTTGCATCTAGAGTAGATTTATGTCCTCTAAACAGAAAAAAACGGGGCTACACCTTTCATTCCCTTCAATACCTCCACTGACAAAAGACACTCATAAAACACACACACAGACAAACACACACACACACACACACACACACACACACACACACACAGACAAGCACACACCAGCAGCTCAAGCAGCTATTTAATTAGTAAGACTTATGATTGTTGCTACACCGTGCCGCTGAAAGCACAAAAAGGCTTCATGTGTGTGTTTTTGCTGTGTTAGCATGCCTGTACTTTCCACCAACTCTATTTTAAGACCGGTGCTGACATGAAAAAACACTAAAAGATGGGAAAAAATGAAACGCAACGGTAATAAGTGACAGAAACAAGAAGAAGGTGAGAGAGAAACGAGGCCACTTTGGATCTTAATGGAGGAGGAGATGAACAGGGAGCAGAGGAATTCATTTGTATTCATAGCGTGCTGCAAATCCTTGGACTCTGCTAGAGTGCCTACGAGCAAAGGCCAAGCACAGACTGCGTTGGAGCCCTTCGGATTACCACCCCTCTCCCCCTCTTTCCATCCCCCCTTTCCTCCCCTCTCTGGGGACTCTCTCGCAGGAATGTTTCCATTCCCAAGCATTCAAAAAAAGACGAAAGTTGCAGGGGTCAGTGTGCATGTGTGTGCATGTCTATGTGTGTGTGTGTGTGTGGATTTGTCTGCCTGCTTGTGTGCATATTTCTGTGTGTGGAGAGGGAAAAGGGAGGTTGTGTTAGTCCATTTGTGTGTGTAGAGAAGGTGTGTTTGCTGCTATTGATCAGGTCTCTCCTCCATCATTGGTTATCGGAGACGGCAGCAGGCCCAGCGCACTGCTCCACATTACTCACTGTCTACACACACAGACACACAGACACACACACACACAGACACACACACACACACACACACACACACACACACACACACACACACACACACACACACACACACTGGCCCTCCTTCTGTCCTCCTTTGTTTTTTCTCTGTTTGCTTTAATAACATATAATGTATTCAAGCGAAGCCCAAATCAAAGTGGGCTTTGTGAACCCACACGTACTCGATGTTCATTTTGAAACTTTGAAGTTATTTTTCAACCATCTGATCCTCATCCATCACCCTCCAAAAAAAGCAATAACATCCTAATGTTCATGCTGATTTGCCTCCTGCATGCCGGAACAGGCATCAAATAGGATGAATGTCGCAGACGGTCGACTTAAAGAGCCCATATTGTGCACATTTATGGGTTTAGGATTGTATTTGTGCAGTCAAACAACACGTTATAGCTCATGTATTGTGGATTTTTGCGCCAGTTCTTCTCACTTTCTGTCTGAAATACTCCTGTCTCTGATTGGTCAAGTGCCTCGATGATTGTAAGATAGCACTGGTTCAAATCTAATCAAGTTTATTGTATAGCATGTTTAAAAGCCAGCACAGTTGACCAAAGTGGTGTATGTACACAAAGACAATAGATGGTTTTTATGTCACACAGAAGTATGGAGGCAGTATGGTGTTCTAAGGCTCAGTAGAATCCATCCAGACCGCAGGAATTCTAATGCATAGTCAATGGATAGAAAGGCATTCCAGCATTCTTCAGTTCTGAACTGAAGAAGCCTCTTGGATGAGAGGTGAAACGTCTTCAAGGAACCTTCTTAAAGTCCAGTTGGATTGATTTAAACAACTTCTTCAAATTGTTCTGCTGCAGTTCAACTGCCATTTTTATTCAAGTAGGATGGTAAATCTAACAACAAAATCATGTTTTACATTTCATATTTGGGTAAAAGGAATGCTTAAGTTTGGAAAAAATGGAAACTTTATGTTGACTTTCCTTAATGCAAACAGTTTATTCCAAAAGGCGATTTAAGTACTTCAGACTTGTTAACTTAATTTGGATGAACTTAAGTCAATTGTGTGTTTGCAAATGAACTACTTAATTTAAGTTGATCCAACAATTGTCCTATTTCGTTATGCCTAGCATCTGTGTAGACACCAGTTTGATTCCTTGGATTCATAAAGAGGTCCTAATGCTCAATAGAACATGAAGAACGCAGGTTTTAATGTTCAGTCAAATGATCAGTGGACTCTATGGAGACAGTAGAAGGTTTCAGTTGACTGCCAATACACTTAATTAGTCTCTGTACAGCCTACATTATCTTCTAATGTACAGCAGACCCTACGGAGAAGGTTCTACTTTTCCATAAACTTGACTTGCATTTTAATGAGTTCAGGTCCCAGGACAGCAGGCCAGTACTCTGCTCATGCCTGCACTGACTTCACGGTGAATGGACGATGAGATCCTCTTCATTATAATGCACAGTCAGAAGGTCCTGTCTGCGCTCTCAGGTGGTTACAGAATAAATTACACTCTGCCTTCCATTAAGTACAATGGAGTTCATAGGCTAGCATTAAGCACACATAGCTGGATGTCCCTGACTCTCTTTGTCTCTCTCTCTTTGTCCCTCAGGTCAGTTTAACTTATATCAAGTTTAATTTGTTCGTCGAGTGTGAACAAAGAGCTGAACATTCTCAGGCATTGAACTTTTCGCTATGGGCGATATCACTGAGGCCACTTCTACTGAAGCGCCTCAAATCAAATGTAGCCTGTGAGAGCTTCCAAGCTGGACTAATACAGTGTTAAGAATTCCGTTATCGTTCTTCTTCTAGTATTCAGCGCAGATGACATTTAAAAATGACAATGAGATGTATAATGCTGGCCTCGGCAGATCCAGAATGCAGTTACCGGGTTTGTATTTGTTTTTCTAGCAGCAGTCGTCAGTGTTTTAGGAGTGTCTTGTATCTGAGGCTGAATGTCAAGAGGGTCTTCCTAATGAACTCTAAGCCCGTCCTCTGCTGGGTAGCAGCATGGTACGACATCTGTCATAACACATACACACACATATGCATGCAGGGAGACAGAAGGAGCAGGCAACAGGTGTGTTTTCTGTCTCATTTAACAAAGACTATCCTTATGTTATTACTTTCCTCATTTCCACTTCACCTTCTCTCTCTCCATACGTTCAAATCTCTGTCTTTGTTTGCATTTGTCTGTTCCAGCCCCCCCTTTGTCCATCATCATTATTTCCCTTTTTGGCTTGTGTCTGATTCGCCTTTTGTTACTTTACCTCTAAAAGAATCTGCCATCTGCACCGTGCAACTGTTTGTCTGTCACCTTCCACCAGGACATTTGTTCTTTTTTCCACCTGAAGCTGTAGAATCTGTAGCTCTAAGTGTCAAACCGGCGTGTCTAGAGTGCAGCTGCACCTCGTCTGGTGCGTCTAGGTCACAGATTTTCTCAGGAAGTGAGCGGTCTTCCCGTCTGTTATTCCCGCTGGTCATTCCCACTGACAATCCCAGCAGTATTCTGGTTGAAACGGGGGCAGCGATCTGTTTCCCAGTGGATACCGGCCTGCTTCCGTTCCCCACTTCCACTGTCCTGGTTCAGCCACGTATTAATAGAATCTACCTACAGCGATGCGTCTGAGTGTGTAAGTGTGTGTGGGTGTGTGTTGCGTCCAATTAAAAGTCGAACAGTGGTTGTGATTTGAAAAGAAAACTTACTGTTTTTGGATATGCAGCTTTGCAATCACAAAAAAATCAAGGACGTTTAACTCAAGCGTTGATTGCTTCCTTATATTAGTTAAACTACGTCACGTTACCTGAAGAAATCTACATTTAAAAGGTATCTTTAGATTCAGTGCATCCATGTTTCTGATTCTAACCACTTTGCAATATGACAATTTGGAAAAAAATCTTCTGAAATCATGTAAAATACCACCTGTTCCTTCTTTTTCTGACTATAGAATAGAAACAGTTTATTACAAGCAGAAAGAGTGAACTTACCACCACCACAATAGAAAAATATAATAGAAATATGGTAGAAAAATACAAGATACAAATGCACCATAAAGTGTACCATATACTACAAATAGAGCATGTACTAAATTGAAAAATGTACCATAAAGTGTCACATGCTGACAATAAAAACATACAGTTAAAGAGAAAATTAAAATCTTGCGAACTATACATCAGTTTGTATGTATCTGATACCTGTTCACCTCCTTTTTTTTCCATTTTATTGTGCGTTGTCTTCAAAAATCCAACCCCTTTTCATGCAGTACCTGTATTGATAACTGTGAAACCTGCTTCTTAGCATTTCTAGCATTCCTCAGACAAACCAGGCATCACTGTTAGCCACGAGCTAACCACATAATAACAGAGCAAAGCGCCATGCCGTCACTTTAAAACAACGTTTTCCACAACAGCTGGTGGGAATTCCTCAGGGAAAAGAGCCTGTATGTCTGTGGTTCACAGTGCATGCACGACTCGGTGTGTGTGGATGAATGAATTTTTGCGTGTGGTATGTGTGTGTTTGTCTGATGCAATCGGGGTATCATCAACAAGGGAGCAGCGCACACACACACACACACACACACACACACACACACACACACACACACACACACACACACACACACCAGTTTCCTGCAGGCAGGAATCTTTAGAGCATCTCAGGAGGGGTTAGAAGGACACACAGACAAACACCCTCCAGCCTCCTCAGTGTATTATGGATTTGACCTCTAATATGCTAATTCTCAGGGCGCAATGGGTGTTTACCACACACACACACACACACACACACACACACTGTCATAAGCACAACTGCAAATTCATGAAAAATCTCAACAATTGCCAGGCAGCTAATGGCGGATGTTAATGAGATAAAGAGACAGTGCTCAGCATAAAGGCGTCTCTCCATCCCATAAACTACAGAGAGCTGTGGAGAAGTGAAAGTAAACAGTGCAGCGTCTGACCTCCTTAACAGATCCCAGAGTACATATACATACTTTAGCTGCAGATGAGTCTCAGGTGGCCTGTAGATTCTTTAACGTGTGTTTGTCAGATTTTTTTTCGTTGTGTCAAACATTGTAATGTAAATCAGACGCAGCTAAGAAGTTACAGACCAAATCATACACAGTCATCTGGGCTGAAACGTCTTATGTAATTATATGTAATATAAAGTGCAACTAGATGCCTTTTCTGTAGTTCTTTGCTTGTGGTCTTCCTCCCCTCTGCTGCTCTCTATCGCAGCCCAGATCAGGATGATGTGACTGGATTCTGTCCTGTTTATTGAGCTTCACTGCAACAAACTGAGTTTTTAGCAGCTGTCTGGATCCTTCCTTTTACCTCCCTGATACAACATCTACCAAACCTTATTTCCTCTCACATAGTTTTCTTTTCTTTTTTTTTCTTTGTGCCATTCGTTTTCCTCTCCTGTGGCTGTTGCTTTCTCTCTCTCTGCATCAGCTTGACATTATCATTGCTAATAATCTTCCACCGCCGGCTTACATAATGCACTACCTGCTACAATGGGGCCTCTTTTTAAGCCGAAACTCGGAGCTAAGGAGATGGAAAAGCACTCTAGGATGAATACTAAACCATCCAGACTCCAATGGGTAGGACAGTCTGCTAGGTTTTCTATGATTCAGCTGAGAACATCTGCGACAAACATGATATCTAACCAAGGAACTGACTGAAAATGCTTCTCGTAAAATGATTTTCCAAGTCATCACATCCTTTTGTGTGTTTCCAGCACATGGATCTGGTTATATTAGAATATAATTCACTAAAATGACAGATTAGAAACTGTAGCTCTCATGCTGTTACAATAAATGATTATAAGCAGTCATAGCTGCAGTTCTATTTGCTGGATTGAATGGCTTCTAACTTCTTTCTTAACCTTTTCTTTAATCATGCGAGAAAAACTATCTGCAGTCAGCTGTGGAAAGGCTAATTTACCCTTTACCTGTTCCATGCAGATCGATTCAGCTGCAAGTTAAATGTACACAGAATAAAGGAGCTTTAAGTAGAGGATGCACTTGGTTGCCAGTTTGACGCCTCTGACAGGTAACATAAGCCAAGGTCATGCAATACCAGCTTTCCATATATTCTAATGGAAATTAATTGGTGGACAAATTGCCCGTTGGCTTTGCCGTTATGTGCTAATGCTGTGGTGTGCCACTCGATGGAAAAGCTAACTTCCAGGGCGGGGAAATGAATTTCAGCTGCAGCAGAATGAATAGAGTGCATTTGCTTGCTAAAAGAGAGAGAGAGAGGGGGAAGGAAGAGGTGGAGGGAGTGAAAGTAAGGATGACAAATCATGAGGACTCTTATGGGAAACCATGACCTTTTCAGTTTGTCGTGGCTCTAATTATTCATCTGGCAACACGGCGCTCTACACTGATTCCAGAGAGCACCGCAACATGGGATCCATTCTTTGAAATATTGAAACAGGTTTTACACAATATTTAATGAGTTTTTTTGCTGAAAAATGATCTACCAATTAAGTATTCTACATTTTAACATTTTCTCTCCAGCAATCTATTATCAAGCTGCCTTAAAAGAACCCATTTATCAGCAGCAGCTTTGTTATGGACCAGGAATCCTAGTTTTTCTGTCATCATTTTGAGAGCTGAACTTATTTTCTCCAAGGCTATATTGCCTTTGTAGTGGATGACAAATATGTTTCTTGTCATCAAGTCTTTGCCATTTATTTCATTGCTTATTTTAATGACTGTTGCTTCCAATCAGCCAACCAGTCAGAAGACTCAGCCTTTAAACATGTTGTGAAAATGTTGTATTTTACCTGAAAGTATGCTGCTTTTCTAAATCTAAGTAATTTTTAACTCTAAGTCCCTCCCTGGTTATTGATTAAACCTCTAAAAACTCATTTCTGTGTATCAGAATCATGTATTTAGAAGGTTTCTTCCAATAAAATTATTGGTTCTTACATTATAGTGGCTCAGATGTTACTTCACAGTGTTTCTTGAACCCTGCCTCTATCTCCATCCACTAGTTCCAACTTGCTGCAGCTCTAGCACACCGGCTTACCTATGACTTTGCTAAAACACCGTAGAACTGTACAGTGGCGAGTCAGAATACTGGAGTAATTCAGTCAACTCTGAAGATGAATAACAGGAAGTCCTTCCCCTCAAGCTTACAGGATTGGTTCTTTGGGTTTGTAGTATTAGAATCCAAGTTTTTGGACCATCTACTGCAGTTCAAATGCAGAAATGTTTCTCTAAAGCACTGGCTGAGTATTTTCTTCACATATCTTCTAAAAAACACCCTATCATCACATCAAGAAGGTCAACAGAGGAGATCTTTAACCAAACAATGAGTGGAAACGAAACAAAAGTTTAAGAATAATGGTGCCACATTGGGCAAGAACCTTGGTCATGTTACACTTGTGGCTTTTCAACCGCGTCTTAATGCAGCATCGTCGTACCTTCCATCAACCCAATAAGTTTATTTCAAAATAAAATGCAGTTCAGTCGTATAGGAATGTAATTTTAGTGAGACAGGGTTGCTATGTTTGATTCACCGTCCCTGAGGAGACATTTACATCTTTGGAAAGAGAAGGGAAACAGTAAAAATATTAGACAAATGCGAGGAAAAAAAATCAGCATAAATTCCTTCAAGTTTCCTTTACAAAGAGCTCAGCATCAACTGTGGTTTATTCCAGTGGAGTTTCCTGCACCTCTTCCCCTCCCTGCACCTCCACCCTCCATCTCTGCAGTCCTCTGTTCCTCCCCTAAAACTTTACAGCCTTTTGTTGAATCAGCAGTATCACACCTCGCTACATGGCTCTACTAATCTCCCTGACATTTCTACAAGTCTCTCCCTCACCCCTCTTTCTTTCTCTCTCCGTCTCTGCGTCAAACTTTTCCACCGTATCAAAGCAACATTAGCAGAGAGAGAGAGACATAGCGGGATTACAACAACGCTGCAGGGCACACATGCAAAAAAGAAAAAAAACACAAGCTGGCTTCTCACATTCACAAATCCCATGAAGAATACGCAATCGAGGACGCACACGCATCCAGCAGCACACATTTCTGCAGGATATCAGCTCACCCTTGAACTGTGGCAGGTGGGGAGAAGCAGGGGGCTGTGAGTCCTAATCCCCACAGCCATGCAGTGATTAGTGGCCTGTTTTTTCCCCTCTTCTCCCTCCGTCATAAGATGTTCTCATCAGATTGTCAGAGTAAGGGATGCTGCTGCATGCGGCACAAGACAGAAGAGCTGTGATTTGGCCATATGGTGACAGCGAAGAAGATAAAAGTCACAAAAGCGGGAGATTAAACAACGATCGGTTAGCTTTGGCTACTTGCGTTGGGATAGTAAGCCACTAACAAGCTCCGCTCCGTGGCGTTGCAAGCAGAAATTCAGGCCAATAAATAAGCATTCACCCTTATGGAGAACGAAGCCTTAACGAGGCTTAATGAGGCCTGCTTAGCCGTGTAGTGAAATCCGAGTTAAAGCTAAAGTAAGCACTGAAAACCCCATTTTTTGTCTCTGTTTAGGAAAGCTGCAGAAACGAGGTAAAGATCTGCTCCTGCTAAACTTGCAGTTGGTGTAAGATTGACAAGCAGGCTAATAAGTGAGCATTATTTAGCTCGGTTTGGCCCTGCAGTGGAGCCAGCGAGGAGTGAAATCACCGCAGCTATGAAGGAAACCCTGATGCGGTCTGATCGAACCGTGTGTCGGCATCCCAGCATGGAACCAGGAGAAAGTGTGCAACTGTCTGTTACGTGAGGTCAGGACTTAGACGGAGGTCAGCAGACCAGCTGTCTTCAATACCAGTGTGTGTGTGTGTGTGTGTGTGTGTGTGTGTGTACAGTGCTTGGCATGTTTGCAAACATATGTCATTTCCCTGTAGGAAAAGTTAACGGACCGTAGCTGAAGCAAAGTAATTTGTGTAATTGAATAGCTTGAAAGACTGCAGATCTCCTCTGTGCGTGTGTGTGTGTGTGTGTGTGTGTGTGTGTGTGTGTGTGTGTGTGTGTGTGTGTGTGTGTGTGTGTGTGTGTGTGTGTGTGTGTGTGTGTGTGTGTGTGTGTGTGTGTGTGTGTGCATGTTAGACATAAATAACCTGGTCTGGACTAAGAACATGTTTGTGTAGGCTGCAAACTAAACACATACAGTGACATAAGGGGCCCACAGTTTCCATTCGGTTCACTCAGTGGCCCCTCAAACACACCAGAACTCCTCTACGGCGCAGAAACATACACTTTTCTTTCTTTCTTTCTTTCTCTCGTGCACTTTTTTCCTTTCCATCACCGCATCCCCTCTCGGCACAGCGGTTTTTCACAAAGGAAGAATTCAGAGTCTTATTTTTCATGCTTCTCTCTCCATGACTCCTATTAATTACCACAACAGTGTAGCGGAGCCATTTGCTGAGAGGTGGCGGGGCAGGAAACCCGGCTGCTCAGATGATCGGTTAGGATGTAAGCAAGCCGGCGTTTCATTAGGTTATCTGGAACAGAAAAGTGGCAGCGTCGTCACAAAGCCTTTGTTTTATCTTCCAAATAATTTTGGCTAAACCTCCTTCTCAAGAAGCACGCCTGACTTGTTTTGTTTCCACTTTCTCAGCATTCAATTTGATGACTGCAGTGTTGCTATCAGCCAAAGGAATGCGGCCAAATGATAAAAACTAAGTTGGAATTAATCTTCGAAGTGTTCGAATGGGGGATAAATTTGAAGAGGAACAAACCAAGAACAGGATGTGATTGGTGGAAACAGTTTGCATGTGTAAAACCATTTTTAACCTTATTAAAATGCTCCCACATGCAAGGTGCTGCTACTAAATAGCTAATGCTGTGATTTATCTTGATTTAATTCACTTTAATTGAATTCAAGCAGACTAGAAGGAGTTGCTTCTGCTTGCATTTTAGTCAGTATGTACCATGTGCCTGACATAAACCCAGTCTTATTATTTAATAGCCACACCTTGTACATGTGCACACACACACTAACACACTGAGTGTGTATCACTGCAGCTGAACTTTAACTTCCCTCAACATTAATTTGTCTGCCTTTCCTCTCCTCTGTCTGCTGCTTGTCACCGCCCTCAAACATCAGCCTGTTTCTCTTCTCACCGCCTGCAGAATCAAACATGGGATTAGTGTTTTACTTAAACATTTACATTATTTAAAGATGTTATGCAACAGCATTACAGCGTAACGGACAGATCTCCGCCCACGGCTCAACATGTTAACCACAGATTTATGGCAAAGTTTAAACATAAGTGCGAAATATATGTGAACTGCTGCTCTTGTTGTTGAATATAACCTCATCCTGATCTACACTACAATTCCACTGGCCATGCTCCACTTCACCACCAAGTTTCAAGAAATACGGCTCAGCAGACTTTGCGTGATCAAGTTTAAGGACAACCACACAGACACACAAACGGCACTGAAATCATACCGTCCCCTTAACGTAGAATAACTCCCTAAATCATGACGCAGATTTGCAGTGACAAGATATGAAGCAGTTGTGTTCTTACAGGGATGGGGGTGTTGTGATGGTAATGGTGGTGTTTGTCTCTGAAAAATGAACCCATAAGTTGCTCAAAAGCTGTGATATGATTTAAATGGTGAGTTTTTTGGTTCGTTGCATCCATAGTTTGAGCTCTCAGTCTGGTCATAAAAGTTTCCTCAAAGACCTTTTCCATGCAAGAGTTTGATGTGATAATAAAGATCATAATCCTACAGATGATTTGTGCAGAATAATAACGGTGAAAATGGAAAAGGTTGCAACATGCCGGTAAACCAAAGTTACCTAAAGTTAAATAATAATGCTAATATGTATAATGTATTTATATAGCATCCTTAAGAACAGCATTCACAATAAGGTGCTTTCACAGTTAAAACATGCAAACAGAGACAATCAAGCAAGACATGAAGAGACAAGACAGACCAGTTAATTAAAATAAATAGTAAAAATGATAAGTTAAATGAATAATTAGCTGGATTAGCACACATGTCAAACAAGGGAACTACACAGTTTAGAAATTAAAGAATAAGATGGAATATGATAGAAATTCAAAATCAAAAAATTTGAGAATTAAAGAATTAGAGATGACATCACACCAAGGAACCAGGCAGCTAAAATTAACATAAAACTAGAGAGAATATCTAAAATAAACAGGACATAATACAGAATAAAACGCAGAAAATAATTAAAGCTAAAGGTAAACTTCACATAAAAGCAAGTCTATAAAAGCGGGTTTTAAGAAGTGAATGTTAAAATTTCACGTATATGCTTGGTTATGGTGTTGTGAGGCACAAAATAAAGCTAAGTAAGATAAGAGGATGAATACAGGTTATGGAGGGAGAACCCTGCTGGAGGATGTAGAACCCTGCTGGAAGACGTAGAACCCTGCTGGAAGACGTAGAACCCTGCTGGAAGACGTAGAACCCTGCTGGAAGACGTAGAACCCTGCTGGAAGACGTAGAACCCTGCTGGAAGACGTAGAACCCTGCTGGAAGACGTAGAACCCTGCTGGAAGACGTAGAACCCTGCTGGAAGACGTAGAACCCTGCTGGAAGACGTAGAACCCTGCTGGAAGACGTAGAACCCTGCTGGAAGATGTAGAACCCTGCTGGAGGATGTAGAACCCTGCTGGAAGACGTAGAACCCTGCTGGAAGACGTAGAACCCTGCTGGAGGATGTAGAACCCTGCTGGAAGACGTAGAACCCTGCTGGAAGACGTAGAACCCTGCTGGAAGACGTAGAACCCTGCTGGAAGACGTAGAACCCTGCTGGAGGAGGGAGAACCCTGCTAGAAGACGTAGAACCCTGCTGGAAGACGTAGAACCCTGCTGGAGGAGGGAGAACCCTGCTGGAAGATCTAGAACCCTGCTGGAAGACGTAGAACCCTGCTGGAAGACGTAGAACCCTGCTGGAAGACGTAGAACCCTGCTGGAAGATGTAGAACCCTGCTGGAAGACGTAGAACCCTGCTGGAGGAGGGAGAACCCTGCTGGAAGATCTAGAACCCTGCTGGAAGACGTAGAACCCTGCTGGAGGAGGGAGAACCCTGCTGGAAGACGTAGAACCCTGCTGGAAGACGTAGAACCCTGCTGGAAGACGTAGAACCCTGGGCCCAGGTGCTCCAGATCTGTTCCAATCCATCAATCAGCTGAAAGACGAGTCGACACAGAAACCACCACAACACACCGGCTGCCACGGCGGTTAACAACTTATCTGGACAGAAAAAGAAAATATCTCCACCTAGAAATACCCAAACTTGACTTTGATCACACTTTAGCAAACTGTTGTTGGCCTGCATGAATGAATCGATAGTCATTAAAGATTCAAGTGGGAACAGAAGATTCATAGAAGCCACTAAAAGCTTTTTGTTTTTTACAGAATGAAAAGTCTAGTATTAATTGCTGGAATACTTAAGGCTAGAATGCAGTTGATTTGTTGGCATAATTCTTAATTAACATAGCTCTCTGTGCAGTCACCTTAGTACACCATTACCACTTATCAGTATTTTACAGTGTGTTGTGGTGCATAGCAATAAATCAAGATCTTGGCAAACAGACACACGGTGAGGTGGAGTCAATTATAATAGAAGATAGATGTTATTTGGCATTACATAATGCCGTTTTGTTGCTAGCCATTAATACTTTATTTCTTCATGTTGACCCATACATATGTCCAGGGATTCATTAACTTATTCATGCATTTAATCAGTGGTTTGCATATTTATTAATCTTGTTTTATTCTCTTATCTTAATGTTCATTCAGTCTTCTTTTACCTGCATTATGTGGAATACATTAAACCATTAATTCAAATGAATGAATTCATTCACTTATCTATGAACGTTTAATTGTCTCTGCATAATAAACATGCATTAGTACAATCCTTAATGTGTCCCTTGAACCCACTGAGAGGCTGCTGCTCTCTCACACACATTATAAAGGTTTAACAGTGGGATATAAGAAAGGAGTGGTGCCCATTAGTTAGGAGATAAAACAGTGGAAAAGATCTCCTCACAAAGCAGAGGGCATTACATTAAAAATAACCTTTGGCCCGCAGGTTTCTATTTGTTGGACTGACTTGAACAGTAAGCGCTGGGATGGATGTGTTTAGGGTCAGAGCATCCCGACGTTGATCATTAAAACTCCCATCAGCCTGAAGCTCCTCTCTGGGGACCAGATGGGTCCATCAGGCCGAATCACACGTAGACTGACTGTCAAACTGATCCTCTCTCAGACTCTCAGTCACTTTGTTTCTCTGGGACTCTGTTGGTTTTTCCATTTTCTAATCTCTTTCCTTTTCTGTTAGTAACAGCTACACTGATATGATGCTTAGATGATAAAATGATAGAAATGTGTACCAGTGATTGACAGTTTACTGACTGAAATAACAACTTGCTTAAAAAGGTTCAGTTGCATGAGCAAACTCCAGGCATCCCAAGTGTTTTATGGCGAGATTATCCTTAATCCGTCTATATTTTGTGTTTGAATTAATTTACTTGTGTTTTCGATTGTTGTGTTAACATTAAAGTTATTACATTGCTAAATGCTAAAGTGGTTAAATTCTAAGTAGACCCTCTTCCTCCTAGTTCTTATTAAGAATAGGTAAAATTCTCAGTAATTATCGATATTAACTGAAATGAAAGCTTTATTTGTGATTAATTTTTTAGTAGTGCAGTAATATTAAATACAATAAAATGTCAAAATGTAATAAAATTCACATATTACCTGATGTGGAGTTAAAATATTATGATTTGCTTACATTTAATGTGCAATTTAAGCTAAGTACATGATATTTACAAAGGTGGGGTATTTTGTTATTTGTTTAAATTTATATAAAGCTATTTGCTATGTTATACACAGTATGTGCAATATTCAGTCTTTTTTTCTGGTTTTTTTATTTCGTTTAAAGATTTTTCACATAATGCTAATGCCAACAGCTAATGCTAATGGGCAATGACTTATATTAACAGAAGATAAGATAAAATATGATGAGTTAAGATGTGACTTCATTAATCCCGAAGGAAATTCTTGTGCCAGATATTGCTCAGAAAATAAAACGACAAAAATCACATAATCAGCATAAGAATTGCATTGCCAAAAAAGTAGAAAAATGCAGAAGAAACAAATGGAACTGCGCAACCAAGCAGTCAACCTAATGTGCCAAAATTACAAATAAAGGATTGAAAAAAGAAAAACAGTGTTTGATCACTGAATGGAATCCAGTGGACTGTTTGATACTTTTCAAGTAGAGAAGCTGCAACAACAAAACTTGACAATCTCATCCAGCCTTACACTTAAATTATACTAGCAAAAAACTGTACAATATAACCAATAGTGACTGAAAAAGTCACTATTAGTAATATTCCTTGTCTGTCTGTCTTCTGTGCTATTTCTGCATCATCTTTCTGTCTCAGCCAGATGTGATTTCTCTTAATCCTTCCCTACAGTCACAAACAGCCTCGCAATAAAGAATCAGTTGTTTTTCAGTCAATATGTTGCGTTTTGTGACCTCACTGAGTCAGGGAGGTTTCCACAGTGTTCTGCAGGATTACACTGAGATGTGACAACATTCAGAACAGTAAACGCTGTAAGGCTGGGATCTGCTGTGCAGCTGCTGAAAGGCCACATAGACCAGATGATTCTGATGGACTTTCCTGTTTTTTTCTGGAAAATGATGTTTGAAAAACCCAGTAAATCATTTAGCAGCATCTACTCCAGTTTTTCCAGAATCCAGCAGCGCTTCCACACATCAGCACCTCTTGTCGTCCTTGTAAAGTTGCCAGGCAACCAGGACAGAAACCAGGAAGTCACCGCTCCCGGCTGAGACATAGTTCAGCACGGAGCCTCCCATTAAACTGCACCTTGTCGGTTTTGTGAGCTCCTCCGCTGCGGTGAAACAGACTGCCGTAGCCTCCTGGCATTTTTTGAGATTCTTCTGATGGGCTGGACGTGCGGCTTTGCTACCTGTCAGCCAGGCGGACCAGAGTGAAGGCTTTGGAGACTAAAGATAGACGGCTGAGGAAAACGCTGCCCAGTCTGTGTGCGCTCTGACACTTCCCCCATAAACACAGAGAGAAAGAGGAAATCCCAGCTCAGGGTTTTGATTTTAGTAACGTGTGACAGTGCTGGTCCCTCCACGCCGCCTCCGCTGTCATCTTTTATTCATCCGCCACGCCGCAAATTTATATTTCATATCCACGGGGGTATAGAAGTGAGTGTGTGCGAGTGCCGAGACACTAGAAGGTGTGTGGATATATATAGAAATACATACCGGGGTGTGTGTGTGTGTGTGTGTGTGTGTGTGTGTGTGTGTGTGTGTGTGTGTGTGTGTGTGTGTGTGTGTGTGTGTGTGTGGTGTATAAAAAGTGTACGTTGAAGCTGAAGCAGAGATTTGTGCATCAGCTGTGCGTCTCAGTTGTCACACACATCCCACAGTCGCAGTGTAATGCAGTTAAATATACTCTTCATGTGGTGCATTTGTGGCCAGCGGGTTCTTTACAGTGTCTCTATCTCGGTTCCAGTCATATTTTTATACATTTCTGGACAAGTTTGAGACATTTCCGTGAGTCTAAAATCATTTGAGTCATTCTGGTGGATTAATTTCATGATTCCAAACTTATTAGATGAAAAGCGGGAAAGATGTCGTACAGCTTCATGGCATTTAAAACACAGGAGCGTGACAAACTGCCCTAATCACCACAAACTGGACGGTTTAATTTAGTGACCAATCAGAGGAATTGATGGAGAACCAATTAGCCACAAACTAGCTCAACTGTCTGCTGCATGAGCCCGAGAGAGGACGATGTGTGTCTGTTAAATGAGGTTAAAAGCTACTTTTGGAAAGCAGAGCACTTGGATGAATGATTACAACTTCATGATTGCTGGGTAGTTTTTTAATAGAAAATGTGTGTGAGAGTACATCCTGAAGCACACCATGTCCAATTAGGTTCATGATGGGTGTGTAGCAGCTTCTATTCTAAACCAGAAGCTGACAGAAACGTGAGGAGGGCGTGTGATAAACATTCATTCAACCAGAAGCTCAATCTGAAGCTATCTTGCAACATCTTTCCTTACTATCTTTTATTTTTGACTTTTGGGGAATGAAAAATCAGCGCATACCATGGCAGTGTCCTTAACTGCACTCTCAGATTTGCTGAAATTGACACATCAATCTTGAAAATGTGCCACTGGTCCCAGCTGCAAATGATGGATAACCCAAAAGGAGATCTGTTGGTGGCTGTAATGAATGTTTCAGAAGGCGTATTTCTGAACCTGGTGTACACAGAATATACTCTGTGTGAGAGAACATGTTTCAAGGGTATGGAATCATCTTCAGGGTAAAGCCATTTATCAGCACCTGCTTTTTCCGTCTCAGTCTTTTACTGTGGTTTTCTCATCGTCGCTGCAACTTTCATGTGTAGAATATAGATTTTAATCCTGCTTCTCTCTTCCGGTGAATATTGCATGTGGTGTCTGAAGTCAGTTTCAGATACAGTCAGATGTAGAAAGTGGCAGGAAGACCGAGCATTAACCCCGTTAACAGTAATAAGACACCAGGGGGAAATTAGTGTGCAAAACAGCTGCATTGCTGTTTATTCGAGTGCTTTGATCAGTTGAACTGTCTGCATATGCGCCGATGAAAGCTGTTGGAGGCGCATTTATGGTTGCATTATTCAACTTTTCTTAGCTAGAATAACCTCAAGTAGGTGCACTGAGAATATCAGCAATAGGAGTCGACTGGATGGATGGATGGATGGATGGATGGATGATGGATGGATGGATGGATGGATGGATGGATGGATGGATGGATGGATGGATGGATGGATGGATACTTTATTCATCCCTTTGGGGAACTTCTAGGTATCCAGTAGCTCACACTTGGTGAAAACCAAGTTAAGGTGCAAGAAAAACAGATAATGAAATCAATAATAAAACGTATAAAAATAGTGTAACAATGGAAATAATAATCACAAGCATGTAGAAGATTCTTTTTTACCTGATGTCCTGCCCACGGTGCTTCTGTGATTGGTTAAAGTATTAGCCTATCAGCACTGAATCATAAATGTTAGAAACTTCTCTTTAAATTCAACGTGTGAACAAGCAAAGGTTTTGCAGTTTATGTAATTCAAAGTTTTGGCACCAGCATTTTAATGTTTACTATTGTTTGTTGGGCCAAATGGTGTTAAAATACTGTAATCATCATAAGTCATCCTCTAATCAGCAACATTACAAGTTCTGAATTGGAAATTCTAAGTAACTGCCTCTAAATCTTCTCTGTAAATATCTACTTTTTCCAAAAAAGAATGTGAGACAGACTGACTGAGTTTTGCGATTTGACAGCTGAGGTTTGTGGTATTGAACAGGATTAATTGTGATCTGAAATGAGCTGATGGCTTCAGTGGGATCCTCCTGTGGCTGTATTTAAGATGGTCTCTTCCACTGATGCCTCACTTTATAGCCTCTCTGGATTCCTTCTTTACTCTCCAATAACTTAATCACTATTGATCTCCATGTTTGCTCCCTCCTTCCTGCTTCCTTTAACTCTTTCTCTCGTATCTCAGATATCTCAGGTTGTCCCCTTTTATCTTGTCGTCTTTTCCCCTTTTAATTTCCTGTATCCCACTTATTGCTATCTCTGTTGGTCATCCAATAATTTGTCTCTCTTCCGTTCATATCTCCATTTCCCCATCCTTGCATCGATCTTGCTTTTTCCCTCCTTGGATCTCCTTCTTTTCCTGCTTCCCATGGCACCTGAGCTCGATTCAGTTCACTCCTGTTTCTCTTTGTCTCGCCCTCGTTGTCTTCTGTCATTTCTTATTTCGCTCACCTTTGTCCTTTAGTCTTTACCTCTTGTTTCCTTTATTTGATCTGTTGGTAATCTCTTGTTCTCTGTCATTGTCTGGCTTTGTTCCTTTAGTCTACCTTCTGTTCTTTTGTATGGTCTGTCACTGTGCATTTTTTTATTTTATTTGTTCATTTCTTTCAGCTGTTACTCATTGATTCAGTCCATCCATCCAAGCCTCATCACTTAAAGTAACCGACTTTGCTCCTCTTTTTTCCCGTCTTTCAGTTTCCCAAACAACTGTATTGTACTGCAGCTATTTCTTCATCTCATCTTTCCAAAGCCTCAATTAAATGTCAATTCTGTTCTTTCTTTTCTTGCTATTCTCCCACTTTTCACCTCAACACGTCCTGTATGTCTCTCTTTCTTTACCCATTACAACATCTGTCTCTTCTTTCTCTCTCGAATATCTTACCTTTATATCCAAAGACTGGATGAACAAGGATTAGGAACGACTGTCAGATGAGGTTTCTCCCTCACCGAGAAGCTGAGGAATTTAAGTAGCATTTTATTGATTGTCCCTTGGAGGCAGTGTTTGGATGTGGGAGGGAGAGTGTGTGTGTCTTTGAACACTTGTACAATCAGCGCTGCTGCTGCAGGATTATGCACATGCCCTGGTTGTGGTGCTTCCGTGTCCAGAGTGTGTTTTTCTGTGTACACTTGCAGTTGGATGAATTATGCAGGCAATGTGCTGTTTCTTCTGTCTGTCTGGCTTACATTTGTCCATCAAAGGCTGCCGTATAATACTGTAAGAATGTCGAATTAAGTAACAAAAAGCTGTACAATATTTCCAAAGCAAAATAAAGCTTTAAAGACTTTATTTCCAGTATGATTAAAAAACACACCAACAGAATGATTTAAACTTCATGGGCTGTAGTGATGCTTTTATGTTGTGTTACATGTTATTACTAGGGATGGATGCTGTATTCAACATGCTGCAGGGTATATGTTCTGTATGCTAGAAGCCTGGAGCCCTCACACAGAGTTAAACCATTCATACAGGTAGAGCTTAATGATTAAAAGTGACCAGCTGATTGTTTAGATATGGATGTGTTCATTAATTCAAACAGAGCATAGCCTGAAGTGTTGTTCACACACAACACAACAGAGCAGGGTGCATTTGGGGATTTGGATGCTGCACAGAAAGTCTTCCTTGCTTTATTTCCACCCTGTGTCTGACTGTATGTTGGTGCTAGAAGTGACAGAAATGCTCAAAAGCTTTTCCTGAAGTAAAACTATTAATACTACGCACTAAAAATACTGTCAAAGAAAAACTGCTTCCAGTTTGAGTGGAAAGTTAACCATGGGAAAAAAAATAATGCTTGTGTAACATTTTGTCTTCAGAAATGACTAAAAGAAGTGGAAAGGATACTGTTAAGGTATTCAATAAGCAGCACTGATAAGAGTAATAGTACTGTTTAACTCTTTAATGATTTACAATTACAATTCATACCCAGATGATACCCATTTCTAATTAATTATCTGATTTAAATATCAAAGTTCTTATAGTAGACAGTAGATGTGAGAATTAAGTATTTAGGAGCAAAGAAAAAACATTCTTTTTCACAGTGCATCATGGAATTGGAGATAAAACTTATTAAAAAAAACAGAACAAATTTACTTGAATGTGAGTCACCACTGACAATATTTGTTCCTGTTCCTACTAGCAGTCACACAGAACTGTAGTAAAGACCAAAGTTTATCAGCTCAGAGAAAACGATCCTCCTTCAGTTTGCACTTGATAAACATGTAGCAATAAGTATGGCTGCTTATCCCCTTTTCTTTGCATATATTTTGTTATTGTAGTGAAGTGTGTGCGCTCCTCTCTGCTGTTTGCTTCTAATAGATTTCAATGCACAAATCATTGCATCTAATTTTCCTGTCATCTGTCGGTTTGTTCAGTCTTTCTCCTCCCTTCATCTCCGTGTCGTCCCTTCTATATTTTTCTCCATGCCATGAGTAGGCGGACACCGTCGGAGGTGAGAAGTGAGGCAGTGCGAGTGTGTGCCGGTAACTATGGCAACCCTGTCCTAATTGGCCAATGGCCTGGCAGGATGATTGGCAGCTGTTCATGCAGACAGGCGGCCGGGTCGGACGGCCCCAGATGGGTCCTTCAGATACCGTGAGAAGAGGAACAACAGAGAGGATTTATTCTCTCCATTTCCAGTTTGGGCTTTGAAATCAATTTCTTTAGGAAGTGAAGCGCCTGTCGGAGCGGCTGAGCCGTTTGGCTGCTCGGTGTGTGTGTCTCGAGTGTGTGTTTGTTGTCATCGGCTATACGTGTCTATTAGGAAGAGAACCATCCTGCCATGGAACACAACAGAACCAGTTCTTTCAGTAAACGCACCAAAAAAACAACATTTTTACATTCAAGTCACCTGTAGTAGCTTTTGAACGGCTACTTTTATCACCTGAAAGCAAAAATGCCGAGTAGTGTGACATTTCATTGTGTAGAGCTACAAAGCACACAGAGAGAGAGAGGAGGCTGGGGTGGAGGAATGGGACAACAAAACATCAGATCTGTCTAGATTCTACACAACTAACCTCTTTTAAACATGAACCAAGTTTTTCTTAAACAGTGATCTTGAACAATGATGATGATTTTCACAGTTTTGGAAGAAACCAACAAATGATTTTATCTTGCTGATCAGAAAACATGTAATTGTAGAGAACATTGACCCATTTTGTTGCTGAATCTGAAAGATGCTTGAGTCGTTTTTGCCATGTGTATTGACATGCGGTATGTAATCACAGCTATTGTGTGTCTGTGTGTTTTTGTCTGTCTATGTGCTTTTGTTCATTTATATTCATGAGTGTCTTGAGTTTTTATTCCAACAGCAGCTTTTGTTGTTGATCAGAGCGATGATGGATGACTCTGCTCTGCTCTCACTGAGCTCACATCCTTCTACCTCATTTTTCACCTTCACTCATTCTCTTGATCATTATGTCTTTCATTTAGGATGAAATCAGCGCAGTTCGGAGCTCTTTTGCTCCTTGGGGCATTATTTTATCTATTTTCATGAAGAATCATTATGGAGAAGCAATCTCTGTATGATATCAGACAGGTTTTGTTTCAGTTTGAGATTGTCGCTGCATCATTAAGGGGAACTTATTTGCATAATTATGCATTTTACAAAAGTTTGTTGTCGAGTTTTGGCTCCAAATGTGTGACTTGCACATAAAATTGAACATGTATTTCCCCTTGCTGATTGTGGAAGGTTATTTATCAGTATTTTGTAGTCTAAAAGAGTTAAAAATTTGGTGTGGAGCTGAAGAGGTGGGAAACTATAGCGACAGAGATGAAGTAGGCTACAGAAACTAGGAGTATGGCGGAACTTGTGATGAAAAAAACCAAAGAAGGGTCCAAGAAAAGATACTCCAGAAAAAAAAGAAACTGTGTTCAGAAGAGGGTTGGAGCCAAAAAACAAAAGATGGCAAAGCATACATGCAAGACTGGTACTGCCAGAACCAGAACTGCTCTCAGATGTACAACACTTTGGATAAAAGCGTCTGCTAAATGAAGTTGTATAATTGTAGAACTTGGAGACAGAAGTTCCATACTGCTTCTTTAACATTATTATTATTGTTGTGACAGTTGCTTTGTATGTTCCAGCTGTAGCGGTACTTGAATTAAGCCCGACTCACTCACATGAAGTGTCGAAAATGACCTTTGCGGTCGTGAAGCACCGAGATGTTTGCTTTACAGAGTCTCACACGGGTTGTTGCACGTGTGGAAATGTGAAAACGCCACCGGTGCTCTTTTCAATGGCGATCTGCTGACTAATACAGGCCACACACACTCAAACACAAACGGAAATATGGTGTTTCCAGCCAAGGAAGGGCAGACGGAGCCGATAAAAAGATGTTTTCCTCTTCATCACTCTCCTTTCTCCTTCTCTTCCTCTGACTCACTGTTTTTTTTGCTTTCCCACTTCACACACACTCTTTTCTCTCCCACACACTCAGTCCAAGTCTCACTCTCTTTCTGTCAGTTTCTCATTGTTTAGAGAAGCAGGGTAAACTAGCTGCATATTTTCCATGACTTCAGGCTCTCACCGCCGAACAACCTGCCGCACTAGACTACACACATAACACACATACTTACAAGTGGATGTGCACATACCCAAACACAGAGTTGTGGTAAATGGAGCAGATTGTTGCAGTGAAATCACAGATCGGTTGTGATGCGTACAGTATACAGACACACTGTGAGCACGACTGGAGCATATCGTTCCTGCAATGCAATATTTACTTGGTTCATAGCTTTTGGGAGAAACTATGTGTTTATTTGCATATAGTTTGAGTGATGCTGGGGGGAGATAAGAGAGTTTTTGCTGATTAGCAGCCATAAAATGCAGAGGAACTTTAATACCCATAACTTCTGCTGTGTGATTAGTGGTTAGAAGGGAATCCTTTTTTTTTTTTTTTAACCAATCATGCCATTTCCTTCCATAAGATTTACAGGAAACATTAATGTAAGGATATAATCAGAGTTTTTCTGGCTCAGAATGGGCCTTTCGGGGGTGACTATGCCCAACGGCATGATCCATCCACATACAATAAAGGTAATGGGTCTGTGTCAACTTATTTAAACAAAAATCTATTTTCCTGTTATTTCTGACCTGATGAACAAATATGCCTGTTATGCCCTTATGAATAAAACCCTAGTTAGCTAGCTAAAAAAACAGCTTAGACAAATATTACGTTGTCTGGACGCCTAGCATTATATATCTGATGTCACAGAGCAAGATTTCAAAGTAAGGAGAATGACAGAGTGGGAACTCTAAAGACTAAAATCATGTTTACATTTCACATCTGTGCAAAGCAAATACTGAACACTTCAAGTTGACTTTTCTTGAAGTTGCAGCAATGATCATTTGAAAGGACTCAAATTATTTAAGTACACATAGTTTAAATTATTGGTATTAATATTGCTTGTTAACTTAATTTGGATAAACCTAATTTAATTGTTTCCAACTGACACAATTTATTTAAGTTGGTCCAACTATTCCCTTTAGTCACTGTGTTTTAGTCTATATCTATTGTGTATTGCTTGATTTTATAATCTTTATACTTCTTTTTCAGGTCTTCCTCAAAAAACAGGTTTTAGTCTCAAGGAACTTCCTGTTCAAACAAATGTTCACAAAGTAAATTCAGTGTAGATATTAAACAGGTTTTTCAAAAGGCACCTATTAGATGAATCACTTTGTAAGCATTAATTCACAGTGAAGTGTTCTGATGTGAGAAAGCAGTGGGCAAAGTTGAGGTGAAGCAGAGGGCATCAGGGTGCATTATGGCTCTCATTCCATAGACCTTTAAAGATGAAAAGGATTTGATAGATTAGTTCAATTAGCGTTGCTATGGCGACCTGCAGATAATTGTAAAACACTGAACTTTGCCATCTCAAAGTTCACTGTATGCATTTAAGTTTTGATTAACAAAAGATGGTAGTAAAATTAACTTTAACTTGCAACAAAATTAATATATGGTGGTTTCATTATTTTATATACTAGGATATGGAAAGTATAAATGCAAACACACCGTTAACAACAGTGGCAAGTGCAGCTAATGCAAGCATAAACAGCCAACATGTGAGACGCATTCCAGTCCATCCCTGCAGTGTTTTGTTGCGCTGTTTAAGAAGCTTGTATCTGGCTGTTTCTCTGTGCTGCTTTGATGTGGAACTGGTGCAACACTACATCAGGGAGCATTAATATTATATCACCACACACAAATGAATGCATGCCTACAAGCAGATGTAGTTACACACACACACACACACTCTGCATGCTGAGACTGCTGCATCACTTCACTGCAGCACAGTCTCTGGTGCGCATGTCTGCTGTCTTTCTCTGTCCGTACAGTTTACTTTGAAATGAAGATAATTGCTACAGTCAGACAGTAATGAAGTCAAAGCAGTTGTTCGTGGCCAGTGTGTGTGTTGTCATATTTTTTGTACATTAGCTGTTTGTAATTTGCAGCCTGCAGGCTTAGAGTCGGAGCTTCTCTCTCTTTCATATCAGCTACAAACTTGAGCTTTTTGTGTCTGTGGCTCTCATATTATGTTACCTGTTTGTTTCTAGTGAAAACCATACTGGTTCACACACACACACACACACACACACACACACATACCTCCAGTGTAAATCAATGCCTCGCTTTCTCCTCTTTTCTCCTCTGTCGTCATTGAGCTCTTTGTCTTTCATCTCCTTTCTCTTTTAGTGTTTTTTACCTGTTCTTCTCATCATTTCCACTCCATCTGTATGAATAATAGAAGAGGCTGGTTTGAGGTAATTAAAGCGACTGTTAGGATGGATAGATGGATGGATAGGCAGAAGGATGGTCCTTGATTAACTCATTGAGTTAAATAAATTCAATGATTTGTTTTCCACTGCGTCCCCATTATAAATTGACTTAAAGGAGGAAAAGGAGCGTGGCAGGAAGATATGCAGTGGCCTGTGTGCTATAGTTATTGAATAAGTGCATGATATTGGCATTAGATTTCTAAGAAAGCTACGTAAATTATGAAGTGGATGAAGTGAATTTCTGAATAATTGTGTATGGGTGGGATATTCTAATGTTTAAGACTTAAGTTACATTTTTTAAACTTTGTGTGAACACATGCAGACTATGGAGGTTCCCTGTTTGATAGTAGATGCTGGTCAGGGTGGCCGGTCCCCTATTGGCGTTTTTCTTATTTTAATGGGGAAAAATGCACACTTGCAGTCATTTCACAAAAAAGACCTCAAAAGAAACACTTTCTTTCAGTTTTTTTCCTCAAAATAACCAGAAACACCAGACCCCTGTGCGTTGGTGTAGTTTGATGGGCCTCTCTTGGTAACTGAGACGTGTATGTTTGTGTGTTCAATGGGGAATCCCTCTTAATCACATAAAAATAAACCACATGCGGAACTCAACCCATCTTCCTCTCCCTCTGTGTGTGAGTGTGTTATTGTGTGCGTGTGTGTAGTAGTAACATGTTAAGTGCTTCCATATGACACACACACACATGCACACACAGGGGAGTTAGAAAGTTTCCATGTTTAGCTTTAACATGACAGATGTTGACTGTTACTGTAGCTCTGTAGCCTACTGTGTTCCTGCACACAGACATACACACATGCACATACTACTGTTAACCTTTTTATGACTCTGTGAACAGAAAGTGTAAAACATTTACACATATGTATAAACACAGCAGTTTTGTATTTGGTGGTAAATTTTCCAGCGGTACGGTTCTTAATCCGCTTTCTACTCAGCAAGTTATAGAGGAGCGTGTGTTGGTGATTTGAATGTTTAAAAGTTAAAGAGTTAGTTGACAGATTGTTTCCTTTGGTTTATAAAATCCTTTTAAAAATAAAAATGTTAGTTTGTTAAACTCAACAACTGCATGCTGTCAAGTTGTCAGTTGCTGGAAGTGAGAGTTTTTGCCTGGCAGCGTAAAAACTGAAGTGAACTGACTGGATTTGTTGCCTACTGAGATGATGTGTGTGAAAAGTGTGTAGCATTAAGTGTTTCTTATACCTCTTAGTCCATTCAGAGAATATAGAGAATAAAGATTTCCTGCTACCAGAACCAACATGGAGGTTCTTTGAATCCTCCTGTTGAGATGTTGGAATTATTACCAATTAGTAACTGCAATTATAGCAACAGAGGCGTTTTGTCATACAGTAAACATGAGGACAGGCATTAAACTGCGCTCCAAGTCCTGACTTTTCAGCGTCACGTAAACACAAAGGCGTGTGTCTGGTTGTGAGGAAGACATCAAACAGTTTGTGTGCTATAGTAAGCCTGTTGAAGCTCTGCAGCCGAGGAAAGCTTTACTGATGCTGCCTCAGAAGCTGCTCTCCACGGAAAACCTGTGCTGGATCAGCTCCGACAGATTGGGGTTAACATTTTCCTTTAGGATGCTTGGAAACACAGCAAAAAAGAAAGTGATGCGACCAGAGCTTTATGTGGAATCCAGCACAAACCCAGGAGTGCACAAACATTGAAAAGCACTCGCAGACAGAGCTCCTGTTAGCATAATCAGTGATGATAAGCAAATATTGTGGCGCAATATTTATACCTCATGGTCAATGGAAAACAATACACACACCGAGGAACCTTAGATTGGACAGCCAAATCATCTGCAGTGCCACAACAGCCGGAGGTATTGTTTTGTAATTTTGTTATTGTATCCTTGTTACATCACATGTGAATTACAAAACATTGTGGGTGAGTTAAAATGCAGATTATAGCCAGCAGCACCTACAGGGAGCATCAGCCAACAGGTCTCAGTAGTAGGAAGCTCTAATAACCACTCTGCTGCTGTCCAATTTCAGAAAAAAAAAACAGCAGCTTCGTTGCAGGTTTATTTGGAGCAGTTTGTTTTAATGCTTTTGCAGTAGAATTTGACCCTGCAATGCTAGAAATGTGAGGTGAATTTGTCTCAAAGCTGCTTCCGTTAAGCGAAAACGTTTTTTCTCAAATTGTACAACTAAAAGTCACAAGGTTCAGACTGTAATCCATCTAATATAGGAGGTCCTCGACTTACGGCAGAGGTCCGTTCCTACAGATCGATGTAAGTCGATTTTCACCGTAAGTCGGAACTCCGGACAAAATGTAAACAAAGCGTTTACGTGCCTCACAATATCGATCAGTTCTTCATAAAAGTCATGAATACCAACGACTTTCATGCATATATGAGTCATTTTACAAGAAGATAACAGAATATGTTCCACTGTTTTGACAACTTTACCAATGTTTGTTGGTGTTTCATCCTGTTCCGAGCATTTTATTCAATCTAGTTTCACTTCCATGGTGTGTTGCCCTTAAGGCAGAATAATCGATGCACATTTATTTTGAAAAAGCCTTTATTTTGAATAATTATCTTCATTTTTGGACTAACTGGTGAAGTTAAAAGTATTTATTTACATGTATTCTTGATGTTTTATTCAGTTTTTGCGGTTTTCACTCTGTAATGTGTATCAAGAACCACAGTAAAGAAGTCAAATTTTCTATGACACAATTCATTTTGCAAGCACGAGTTTAACTAGTTGGACAGCTGCAGCTTTTACCATCACCATTTTCTTTGCCATCAGAAGAGTCTGACTTACGCTGGGAGCCATAATGAAGGATAAAAAGTTAGTGAATGTAGCTCAATCCAAGGTGATGTACAACCAGAGAATGGAAACAAAACCGTCTGATAGCACCATGACGACCTATTCATCCGCTCGTCAACTAGTTCCATGTAACCACTTCAGATGTAGCAACGAAACGCCGTAAATTGAGGACGTCATAAACCGAGGAGCCCTTGTACCAGGAAATAGTCCAGACCACGCAGATGTAGAGCTCTGAACAAAGCAACAACTTGACTTTTGACTCACAAGCAGTTTTTCCAAAGATGCTTCAGTCTTCTACCAGGTTGCGCCTCTTTGCTTTTTTCTTCCTCTAACCACCTGTTTTTTTTGGTCTGGCCTTACATCTTTCCTTCTCTTACTAAATTATCTCCCTCTCCTCTCTCCATCCCTCTCACCCGTTCTCATTTTCTCTGTCAGATTGGATCACAGACTTTGCTTTGCCTTGACCATCTGTCCTCCAAAAAGCAGGCCCCTTAAGACTCCTTTAATCAGCATCTCCTTGCATCTAAAACCAAAAAATAAAAGAAGTCAAATCTCATAAGACTTGGGAGGCTTTTCAGGAATCAGTTTTTTTCACAGGTCCTGAGAAATGCCTCAATATCCTAAAGGACATTATAGAAACACAAACCGCTGCGCTGAGATGGTAAATAAAGAAGTCTCAACATGAGAGTCTCCAAAATGAGGTTTCTGTTTTCACTGGTGGCGAGAAAAATGAGGAAGGACAGGAAAAGGAATAAGAGAAGGAGAGGAGAAGGAAGGAGAGGATCAAGTGAGATAGGAAGAGTGAAAAATTGTCTTTCACAGAAACAGGTTTCACATTTCTGCCTTCTCTCTCTTCTCCACTAGCTAGGGTTCAAATTTAACGTTTAGAAAAGGAAATTAAATGGGTTCTCTTTTTTTGTCCTTAGGCTTTGGGAAACAAATACCATAAAGTAAATTCTATTTTAGTTTTGTTACAAGGGCACAACTTCACACTAATTACACTGCATTGTCTGTATAGCCAACACCATATATGTTGCCTTGCAGGGGGCTAAATATCTTTATTCGGGTTCAGACATTATTAAAACACACACCAGTGTATTGGGAGGCATGTTCCTTCATTACCATGAGCAACGTCACTGTAGTTTATGTTGAATCGATGCTATTTTTACCTTCCTGTGCCTGTAAATACACATGAGCACCCAAAATGTATGTGAACCTGGGGAAGAAAGAAGTCTCAACAACAAACTTACTGCAGCTCAAATAATGCCTTAAGGAATTGCTTCAAAATTAAAGCCATATATTTGTGATTCATTTTCAACCATTTTTATCTTCAGTATGAAGAAATGTCGAGGCTGAAAGAGTCAAAGAGTCGCCACCTGCCCAACCAGTTAGCGACCAGACAGTCAGCCAAGCAGCCAGTCGGAGAATCAATAAACTACCAAGTGATTGAGTTTATTCTTCCATCACAGCCATCACAGTAATGGACTGTTTTCATCTGACCTCTGTGTTTGTACGCCTCCCTCTGTCCACTCCGTTTCTCTTTGTCTTTCACAGTCTGCCGTCTCGCTCTCTCCAATGTGTTTGTGCACGACCCAACCGGCTGGGTTGTGTTCATGGACGGTGCCAAGCCGTATTAAAATTCTCAAAAAGAAATCAGCCTCTCCTGGAACCGACATCAGATTGAATTTCTTCATTCTGACTGATGAGAACTTACAGTCCGACATCAATCAAAGTCCCTCAGCAGAGACATGTCAGCCCACAAGCTCCCATTTAATCAGAAGTTGTTTGCTGCTGATTCACCCTCTGAATTATACAGGAAGGTCCAGGAGGTAATCATATTGAGAGCTGTAATGTCAGATGACATTCATATAAACGCTCTTATTGGCTTAATTTCTAGCCCAGCAATTTATAGTGAAATTAAACTACATCATTCATCTAGCGGTGCCCAGGATCTCCCTCCCACCACTGAGGGGCCCAGACTCCTGCAGTAGTTCATCGCAGCAAAACATTAAAGCAGTTTAGATTTAATGTAGGGTCAGATTTGTTCCTTCGCCTCTCAAAATATTCAGGCTTCAATGAGTGATTATGAATCTGTATTAATGAGCTTTTGGGCTGATCAGTGTCAGAATAGGAGATTGCAGTGATGGTTAAAAGTGGACAAACTTTCAGCTGGATTTTGACTCGGATAACCGGAGACAAATCTGAAACAAATGAGCAGATATGAACTTCAGTGACCTCAAATCCTGAGTGTCTTTAACTTGGCTCTCATTAAGGGTTCATTTTGAACACAGACGAGGGATTCAAATCAACTTTATTGTCTACAAAGCAACCCTATTATGTCTCCATACAACTAATCTGCATTCTCAGTCAAAAGTATTTTCTCTCGGTGAGGTTTTTAGAAGGAAACGTTTTCATTTCCAAAGAGCCACAAAGTCTGTGTTTGGAGCTTGATGGGAAAGTGGTGGCATAAATCTAACCAAAGACTTTCATCAGGAGATTGTGGTTCGTGTCTCATGTGGGGCCATTATTCTTCAACTTAAGCTTTGTTATAATTTGTTTATTTTAATTTTCTCTCCATGTTTGGTTGGGTTTAGGCATCAATTCTATATGGTTAGGTTTGAGAAACCATCATGATTTGGGTTGAAATACGTACGAAATACCTCACACCTCCAGCGATAGTTGAAAGACAATACAATAAATAGCAAAGATATGTTGATTTGAACAATATTTGTGACTCATGAATGCAGTTTAGTTGGATAGGGACCTTATTTTGGGGAGATCCCAAATACATTATGCCATTTTACCATGTAAAACAGAGAAAACACACTAGCTTGAACCTAAGATGAACAAAACATTGTAAAATAAATCATATGAGCATAGACTTAATGTATTTTAAATGTATGAAACATTGTAAAACCTGCCATATAAACTCACATAATAAATATGGTGTGAAGACAAGCTTAACATGTAAGAAAACTGACAATTTTCACTGGTTGCTAATGTCCTAAACTGCACTTTAGTATTAATTTAATGTAAATGTGGAATGACTCAGAAGATGTTGACTGTAAAAGAGCTACATTACATCTTAATAGCTTGTTCGCCCCGTCTTGTTGTTTGCATTTCAGAAATGCCATCTAATTAGTACCTAATGTCTGTTAACACATTATAATGAAGCCTTGCACTGTCAAGAGATGCAGACTCAAAGCAGCCAAGCGAATGCAGGTTTCAGTAAAGAGAAAACTTCAGTGGTGTTAAGCCTTCTCCTTCTTTCTTTCCGTGCATCTGTCTATATGTCATCCTCGCCTAAGGGAACCTAAAACTCTGTAAATGTCAGAGAAAGCGCAGGCTATCGGTCTTCTTGCTGTAAATACGGGCTGCTGTTTATCAAATGTCACACCCAGCTGTGGCTGCAGTAGAAAATGGTAGACCTCAGTGTTTGTACAAGAGCTTTAGTTTATTCAAACCCAGTGGATTCAAACCTGAGCTACCTGGACACAGATGTATATTAAAACACCTTCTTTATTTGTAGAAGGATCTTCTGACATCATCACAAGAAAATCTGGGGGGAAATTGGCCACCATGTTGACTGAAGAAAACTCCTTTTGTTTAAAAATAAGAGTCTTTGTGGATCTCTGTAATCTTTGTTAAATTTACATCAAGCATCCTATAGTCGGTGTGTGTAGATGTGTGTGTGCCAGACTGTAATGGCCTGTAATTGCTCAGGTCCTGAGGGAGAGGAAGGCGGCCATCTTGGCTCTAAATGACAGTCACTTAGAGAGGCTGGAGAAATCCAATAGGCCCTGAGGACAGAACAAAAAGACATGTATGTGTGTAAATCCCATAGGTCTTGTATGATCCAGTAAGTCCAGACTGGAGGTCATTGATCCTTCACCAGTAAAGCCTCGGCAGCCAGGGTCACATAATACAGCATTGATTGGTTTCCAGCCTGCAGCTGGCCTCAGCCGACCACCAGACTGTATCCAGAAAAACCCCTTTAAATTCTCCTGACTGATAGCTACATTTAGGCTGGAATAGCGCGCTGCTGCATTAGAATAAATACAGGCCAGCGCTGATGTTCTCTATTGAAAGCAGGAATGCAGTAATGAAACTCTGACCTTTTGGGCGGTTAATCTTTTTGATTACCGTGAAAACTGCTTATTAGGTACAAAAATGTGTATGAGAGAAACACTAAATAATTACTAGTATTTGTAGCCTGATTTGACAAATGTTCTAATAAACAGAGTTATTGTAGTTATTACATTAGACATGGTTACACACACACGCCATTTTCTAATAGAAAAATACTGTATGTATTTCAAACAATTTCATTAATTGAACGGTTTAATCCTGTAGTAGTGCTCCCTGGAGTGGAGTATTTAAGTTGACTGTTGGAACTGTGTACAAAAGGTACTAAAGAAAACCCAGACTGGACTTCCTTTCCTTTTATGGTAGTAAATGGATTGTGTTGATTATTGAAAGGTTTTGTTCCTTTTCTTGTTTGTTGTGGTTTTGTTTTCCCTTGTGATAGTTTCACTGAATTCTACGTGAACTATAACCAGGTTTATGTTCTAACATCGAACCTTTGTGGGGTTTGACAGCATGTTTTTGGTTGAACCGCTACGACTCCTGTGTAGTTTTTGCTGTATAGCAGGGTGCATTGTCCTGCTACTGGTGGGAAAGTATGTCTACCATGTAACTAACATCCACATGAATGCCAGGACCAAAGGTTTCCCAGTAGAACATTGAACTGTAACAAGATAATGTCACTACCAGAGACTGATTACAGGATAAGCATCCCGAAACTCACACGAAACCTTTGCTCTTGTTTTGCTCACTTGTCAACTTATACTCTGTGGTTTTCAAACCTTTTCATTGTAATCATACAGACGAAAGAGCTGTATTTAAATTTTGGCATTTATGTCAGATATAATGAAGATAGATGAGTTGTTCTTAATCACTGCAAAATCCACACAGGAAAGTAATCCATACTGAAGGCCTTTCCTTTCGTCTGGTGACTCTCCTCGCTGCAGTTTGAAGGCAGTCAGTATCTGAACCATCTGTTTTCTCCAAATGCAGTGATGCTGTGTACTGTCAAGTGACAGTTACACGTGGCAGACCCACTGGTTACACTCTGCACTGTTACAACAGAACGATGGAAAACTTTCTGCATGAATGCACCTAAAACTTGTTGATTTGAGCGTTTCTTCTAAACGATCTGCTGCTGGCTAATTCAACAGGCGTGTTTGAATGCTGTCTCATGAGAAATCATGAGTCAATTACACCTTCTCTGTCCGCTAATAACTCACCCAGGAACGTCCACTCATGTCAAAACACTGGGTAACCGTGACAACGACTCAATTTCATCTTCTGCTTAGCGTGATCTCACACCCCGGAGTTAATTACTGCACGGCTTGATGTGCGGATGTGATGAGCAGCGTGCTGTGATCGAGGCTGATCAGGTTTTGAAGACCAAATGTAAATGTTGTGGTAAATATAAAACTAATCAGGAATTCTAATGTATTAGTGAATCAGCACCAACAACACCTTTTTGATATAAAAATTGATCAGCACGCATTGCTTCCCCAAGTGGCCTGCACTCATTTCTAATGTGAAACAGTCAAATCCAACTGAATTAATCTTTTAAAACTATTCTAAAAGTAAAGAGAAGTGGACTGCATTTTAAATACAACTTTCTCACAGGGAAAGGGTTTTGATCAGGAAATATTGTTGAATGTTCAACATGTTTGATGCTGAAAAAAGTCAATTCATCTTAAAACCAGACCCCAAACCACCTAACTCATATTAATAAATATCTTTTATTTTTGCCTGGAGTCTTTTCTTTATGGTATTTAAACCACACAATTAATGTGACAGTGACAGATTGATATGTGCAGCACCTTGATTTAATTCAACACTATATGTCAAGTGTTTTTCAAGAATTATCGTCCGAGGCTAATAACTTCAGCGGTAACCCACATGCTTTAATTTCCTGTGAGAATAGAATGGCTTTATTCAAAATGGTATCCATGTGATTTTTGTAATGAAACCCTTCAACTGTGTGGATTTAGAGCCACACAGGTCCATTACTCTGCTCCAGAGCTGCTCAGGTTTCACCGCTGAAACCTCAGCACTTCTATTCTGAGATGTTTGAAGCCATCGGTGCCTTGCTGCCTGGAAAACAATGCCAGTGTTGCATGTGTGTGTCTGTGTGTGTGTGTGTGTGTGTGAGTGTCAGTGAGTACAATAGCACAGTCCAAAACATAATATCAAAGGAGGGAACTTCAGTCCTGATGGTTGTTTAAGTCCAGAAAGCTTCAGTTGGATGTAAAAGATCGTGTGAAGGCAGATGCTATAAACGGCTCCACTTTTACACTCATGTTCACACAAGCCAACTTCATACATTTGTGCACCTACAGACCACACGTGCACTTTTCACACATGCACAGCGGGGTTGACACTTTGTTCCAAATGTAATTTTCCAGCCAATTAGCGGCATCATGGCATTGTTAATTTTCAGAGCCTCCTTCGGTGTGTGACGGCTCTGGGAACGTAGCGATGGATGCTGAAGCTTTCCTCCCCACTGGGATCCACCTGTTCCTTTCAACCTACACACCGTACCGACATGTTCCTGCACCTCGACGCCTCACTCTTGACTTTAGCTCCGTTTTTCTTGTCAAAGCCAAATAAAAACAGAAAATATTGATCATTCTTACGCATTTTAGTCCTCCAGGATTCACCGTATCTCACAGTTTGACCACAGATTGTATATTTAAGAGATAAGATAAGCCTTTATTAGTCCCACGGTGGGGAGACTTGCGGTGTTAGTACTAGTTATCTAAAAGCTATTGCACATATCAGTGGGATTGCACAGAGTTTTTGATGAATGGAACTATCGGTAGATACACAGACACAGACATAGATTTTAACCACCAGTGCCTCTCAATAATGTCAAAATCTGCTTTCCTATTTAATTTTTCTGCCATGGAAAGTGTCTTTTCTCATATCCCAGCCTGTTAGGAAGCTGAGGTCAGAGTGCAGGGCCGGCCACCAGGGTTTTAAGGGCCTTGCTCAAGGGCCTCCGACCTCCCAGTCAATAGCACAAACCCTTCACCACAACCCCACCACCTCTGTTTTGGTGTCCACCGACCCCTCGGGGAAATATCTGGCTCCTCGGCTGCCAAACGCTTTGCTCAGATGACCAGTTAGTCCAAATTTTTGTCTGTCAGCTGCTGAGCAAGTTGTTCTTTGACCAGAGCTCAGATTATGAGCTTTGGTGCTGAGAAGAACTGCAGAGTCGGGCGATAATTCTCTTTGTTTGTGTTCCACTTAGTCATAATCGCGACTGTTAATATATAAAAAAGAGTAGATTTATCACAGCATTGTGCTTTCCCAGATTAGTTCGATTAGAACAGAGAAGATAAACAACATAAACCTCTAATGTTTAACACAAATCGAGGTTCTGCACCTTCGTTTGTTCACTGCTGCTTTGATAATAAACACCAATTTCCCGGCTGCCCATAAGTCAGCAAGTTAACTGCAGACTAAAGCGGATAGAATCGCTTTAATAAGACCTCAGGCGGACAACTTAAGAGCATTAAGAAGAGGATGTGGGGTTTTTTTTTCCCTTCTCGTACGTTTACATCAACATGGTGACAGTTTGGATTACCGCTAATTTGCATGTCACAGAGAAATCCTCCCAGCTGTGTTTAGGAATCTTTCTATTTAGCGAAAAGAGAGGAAGGAGCAGGAGAGAGGAGCTGAACTCCGGGAGCAGATGGGGTGATAATTATGGAGTCGCTAATGAAACAGACCAAAGAGGAAACAATTTCTCAGTCTGTTGCGTGAGCACACACAGCAAAAACCACACACTGATACAGATATGGAGCGCTCACGTCTGTTTGGCGTTAAGTTTCAACACATACTCAGTTAAAAAAGTGTTAAAAACTGCTGCAAAATTAAACTCTAAAAAGCATTTGGTTCAGTTTTTATCATCAGACTTTTATTTAGGTGTGTAGCTGAAACGTAAAATTGTCGTTTAAACAGCCAATCTGACACAAGAAGAGTTGATTGATATTCTAGTTTTTTAAGAAAAAGTGATGAAAAAGCAGATTGACACACAGTGTTTGCAGCTGCACTTTTATATCTGCCAGTAAATACAGTCAAGCTGCGAGAACTCAGTAAGGACAGAACGTTTTTACTTCATTCATGTATACTTTTCGTGTTTTGCTAAATTCCTAATCACTGGTTGCATTTATATATCTACTTTTCCACTGATTCTTCAATCAACCAACACATTTTGTGCTGCTTTAACAGATAAATTTCTTGTTTCACCTTTTTGGCTTCTACAAAGTCAATATTTAGAGGTGGTTCCAATTTCAAACATGAAATAGACACTTTTCCTCATTGGCTAGATTGAAAACTTAACATATGCAGACAGTTCACCGAGCAAATACGCAGCAGAATCAGTGTTTTTACTGCTTAAACCTGCAGCAAATGTAATATGCTCTTTTTGGGATTGTTGTGTCTCCAGTTTTTGGACCCAGCACTGTGTTTATTCACTGTGTTTTTGTAAAAATGGCTAATTTACCATCTACACACTACAGTAGATTCCGGACAGAGTGAAGTTACTAAGCTGATAGTGGCAAAATAAAGGCTGACATGGTGGTCAAGCCATTTGATACAAAGCAGTGGGAATCCTGTGTATGGATAGCTTAATGGGGTTTTTTAATATAGATATTTCATGACCCATTGTTGTGTAAAAGTATCTAAATAAATAAATACAAGACGGATGTTTTTTATTTTATTTTAGCAAACGGGTATGTCTAAGTGTCGCCTCAGCAGTATACTTGGCTTTTATTGCTGCTGTTTTCAACATCCTAAAACTTTGCTGTTCAGAAACACATCCTTCTGGCTTTGCACAACATTACTCCAAAACGGAAAAACAGATTTGGATGAAATTTTTTTTAAAAGTCAGAAATAACACAAGGACCACCTGATTAGATTTTGGCAGTGATGCAGCTTTTAGTCTGGATCCACGGATTTGTTAAGGATTTCCCACTGAGACAGCGGCACGATGTCACCGTAACCATGACGACAAGTGAACACTACATCAGCTGCCTGCTGATGATCACATGATTGTGATCCTACTACAAATCCAACACTGAGGACTTATCAGGACTCATCCATCAGAAATGATCCAAGGAACAACTGATTAAATTGTGGGGGTGTTTCTGAGTCCCATCAATTCTCGCCACCTGCTACATATTTAGGTCACGTGATCCGGTATCTGTACAAAACGTACACATGCAGAACACACACCTGTACTCAGCGAAAGGTCATTTTGGTTGTGGGTTCATCTATATTAAATGGACACATTCTATGGTGCCGTGATTTGTGATCATCAATAACTTAAACAAATGCTGTATTTCTGACATATGGGGGAATGAGCAGCCTTGGAGGAGGACTACGCTCTCTGAGTGCTTTTCTTGTTGTAATTGTGATATTTTATAGCGTCAGAGTAGTTTATGCTATGAGGATAACATAATGATTTGATCTGTGGTCGAATTGAAGCTTCCCAGGATTCACTGTTCACTTCCAGGTAGCTTTTAGCAACACTCCATAAAGTTCCTGTTTCTGTTTAGTTTTCTGACAATAACAAGAAAAAAAGCTGACATCTAAATTGTGTTTCCGGCTGTGTGGAATATAAGAGGTCATGTAAACCAGAGGCAACAACACAGAGGTTCTCCGGATGATGGATGTGAGGAGATGTGACCTATGAGAGGAGAAACAACATGAAAACATGAGTGTGGACGCCGGCAGTTATCTCACATATACAGTGTTTTCGAGTTTATTTGCCTTAGCGGGACACGGTCTGAGCCCCGCCACCTAACAGCATGGCTGTTTCTAGGCAATAAACAAGAGCGGCAGTGGGAGGTGTGTGTGTGTGTGTGTGTGTGTTTGTGCGTCGTTGTAGAAGAGAAGTTGCCAAGTCACGAGTTGTTTACCTTCCAGGCAAGGTCAAATACTGAATTTCTATCTCTGTGCTCGTGTCCCAGTGTTGCACAATAACACACATATGCACGTTACATAATTAGAGTTTACATACGTCCTACACATAATCACTCAGCAGCCATCGCTCCCCACGGCTCCGAGCAGAGTGTAATACTTCTCTTGATGAGACATTTCTATGAACAAATAACAGGGTTGATGTGGGATTCTGATTACATCTCGACATGCGTTTGTCAAATTATACGTTTCTGAAATCTGGATTAACGTCAGATCCAGTATTCTGATAAACAACCTGCAGCTAAGTACATGATTTTATCAACCTTTTGGGGCTGAAGTTGTACTGGGAATTACAGAAAGACTCCAGAAAGTGTCTTAATCAGGGGTGTCCAACATGTGGCCCGCGGGCCAAAAGCAGTCCTCCAGAGGGTCCAATCCGGCCCTTAAAGTGTAAAAATTCCAGAGAAGACATTAACTGCAGATTGTAAATTAGTAAAACAATAAATTTGAAATAATTTATAGACCACGACAAGTTGTTTAGATCAGAAAATAAAATACTAGATAATTCATTGTTCTTTTGTCATTTTGTGTCTCGTTTTTGTGATATTTTGTCTTGTTTTTGTTGTTGTTTTGTCTTTTTTTGTATTACTTTTGTGATTTGTCTCGTGTTTTTGTCATTTTGTGTTTCCTTTTTGTCCCACTTCTGTTTTTTTGTCTTATTTTTGTCATTTTGTGTTCTGCTTTATTCACTGTTTTGCGTATCTTTTTGTCGTTTTGTGCTTTTTCTCTCATTTGTGTTGTTTATTTTTTTGTCATTTTGTTTGTCTCTTTTGTCATTTTTTGTTTCGTTTGTGTTTTGTCCAGTTTTTTTCTCGCTTTGTGACTTTTTTGTCGAATTTTTTGTTTCTTTTTTTTGCTTTGTCTCGTGTCGTTTCTCATTTTTTGTCATTTTGCGTCTCATTTTTGTTATATTTTGTGTTGTTTTTGTTGTTTTTTGTCTGACTTTTATCATTTTGATCATAAAGTAAAATACTAAATTGTTCAGTTCCAGATAGCTGTGACTAAATGTTGTGTTTCTTTGTCAACACTCTGTGATCTGGAAGTTGTAATGTGGAAATGATAAACTGAGGCCTAACATTGTTGAAATTTCACTATTTTTCATTCAGAAATTTCAGGTTGTTCATAATGTTTTGTAAAAAGAGAGTTCAGTAAATGTGAACTTTTTTGCACTAAAACAAGGTAAATATTTGGAGTTGTGGTTATTATGCTGTGGTTTTACTGGTCCGGTCCACTGGAGATGAAATTGGGCTGAATGTGGAACCTGAGCTAAGATGAGTTTGACTCCCTCGGGTCTTAATTAACTTTTGAATGCCTCATTGTTTGGTATGTTTGCAGCTCAATCACCTGCGTCATGCCCATTTCAAACCTCCGAGACCCGACATGCATCAAATATGATGAGCCGTGTCACCTCAGATGTCATTAGCATGCTTATGTGACACTGAGTTGGCAGAGTCGGCGCTGCCCGTCACTCCTGACTTCGCCGTTGTGTAACCGTGTGAGACAGTGAGTCCCGGTGAGCTTCGGTGTGTCTCTGAAGGGGCCCGACCTCTCTGCCAGGTTGGTGTCGGGCTGTGATTGACAGGTGTCCGCTGACATCAGGGAGGAAGCGACTGCTTTGTCACGACACGCGTCCGTCACTGTCACGTAATGATGATGCTGGTTATTCTCAGAGTGAGACATGCAGAGTGTGAGTGGGAGTGCTGACAAGTTGCCTCCTTGTTGTGGTGTGAAAGAGTCCCACAAAGACCCAAACACCAGAACAGCAGCGAGTGAGGAACCCAGAGGAGACTCCTGTCACCGAAACAATCATCTGGATTCAAGCAACGTGAAGTGATGACATTAATCATGCAGCGATATCACTAATTAGGATTATAGCTACTATTTAAAGTGCTGCAAGCAACCTCAGCTTAGTTCACTGCATTAGGAACTGTCAGAACCTCCCATCTACATTAAGGATAAACCTAAAAAGACACGATATGTAGTTTGGAATATTCTTCAGTCCTCTGACTTGGCTAATTTGTTAGCATGTCAACCAGCCAGCAGTAAAAAAAATTACTAAATGACTCCATTTTTAGAGCCAGAAGCTAAAAAATCAGACAGAATCACTGGATTTTCAACTTTCCAACAGTTCTTGAACTACTCATCCGTGCAATAGAGATACATGTTAGAATCTATGCTTAACATCAGGATAGTCACTTTGTCTACATGTCAGATTTATAAATTCCCCAAAAATAAATGACTTCCTATATCCAAATTTGGTAAAAACAAAAAAAAATCTGTGCTTTTCTGTGCAACCAGAAAGCCATTAATACCTTCAGTTGCAAACAATAGTCATGTAAGGAAAATTCATACATTCGTCAGTTGAACTGCAGGCAGTGCTTCCACAGAGCAGATAGGAGACAGTGCAAACACATAAATATAAAAGTATCTAGAGGGACCTTGTTTCTTTTTCAGGGGTAACACATGTGGATGCCAGCTTCCTTCCAGTTTTTAAAAATAATTTTAAAAACTCAACTTTATTTCCATTTTGGGGGGATTTATGGCGTTTTTCTGTCTCATTCTGCACAAAATAGTGTTTTGAGTCCTCTGGTTATAGCTGGTTGTGCTGTTTTCATAGAGGAGCAGGGATTTATATTATAGTGAAAATGAGCCCACAGTGTGTACAATTGTGACAGGAGCAGAAAGCACCCGGCTAAAGAACTGGGTTGCCCGTGCTTCATTTTGGCACTCGAATGTTGACGTTACACTTACGATCAAGTGGCTCTAGAGTGCCAGTGTGTGTTCATATTTTCCAGTCAGAAACTTTGTTGCTTGAGTAGTTCGTGCTTGGCTTGATCTAAAACGGGGTCATGCTGAAGTCATGCAACAAAAAGATGCAACAAAAGGCTCGCAGTCAGATTTGTACTATTGTTATTGGATTATCCAAACAGTCAGTGCTACAGTACAACTGTGAGACCTGGGTTTATAGTTGTGGATGTCAGACAGCAGCCTCACAGATTTCTTACATGGAAGTCGATGCTTGCAGTTTGCTTTTTGTGATTCTCCTACGATGCTTGGACTTGGACTTACTGCTTCAATACTGATGATTATTTTTTTGTCTTTTTATTTATCAGAATGGTCAGTTTGGTAGTTAAAACCCAGCCAGTCTGATCAATAGAACTTTCCCCCGATCGATACGAGAAGCTAATCCACCGACAGCCTGGCAGGACTGACCTTTAGTGACGACAACACAAACTGGAATTCACTGTTGTTTTTATTGACCGTCTTGTTTGTTGTTGTGTGCTGAGCGTGTACACATGTTCAGCTACACGTATGACTGCATGTATACAGAACATACTAACCTAAAGTAGATTACAGAGTCAGTCAATGTTTCATCTTGGAGCCTGAAGTCTGAACCCAAACACTGGAAACTCGTTAATGATGAAAGGCACAACCTGCTGTAATATGAGTTTACTCCATATTAACCTCCTAAACAGCAGCTCACATGTTTAGATTAGAACATATGTGACCACAACTAGTCAATAACACTCCAGTATATTGTATTTAGTTTATAAATCCTCTCTCTTCTTTCACTTGTGGACCTAATTTCACTATTCATAAGCTAACAATCCATAAATTTACATGATTTTTGTTCCCATGTGTGTCTGTGTTATTCTTATTATGTCATTGTTGAATTAGCCTCATTCCGATTGTTTCTCCCACATATTTTACGCTGCATTTGTTGCATGTAATCAAACAGACACGGTTCCTCGCATTCGGATGGAATGATGCAGTTGTTTGGTAATATTACTTCTGATTCATGACAATGGATGGAACTGTAAATAATACACTCAAACAACAGTTCTAATTTAAGATGTCGAGGGCAATAGTCTTGAAAATTACGACGACAAAGAAGCATGCAAATAGAAAACTGGTTGAAGTTAAATGAGATTAAACCTAATGTGACCAACATGTGGAACTCTGTTAGCTGAAGTTAGTTTAAAATCCCTCTCAGTTTGGCTGGAGATTGACAAAATATTCTGTTCTCTTGGGTTAATTCGTCGTTGTTCTTTGGTCAAACAGCTGTTGCATACTAACTGAGTTTGTCTGTCTCAGAGGAAACAATAGTTTGGTCAATTATGTGTGTTTGTGTAACAGAATAGTCGAACATTTGGGTTCCTGAATGTCTGTCTGTGCTCGGAAAAAGCATCCAATTTATTTAACCCCCAATATCTGGCTTCCAGGGTCTCTCTGTCTCTTTTTTTTTTGTCTCTCAGAGCTTGTTTGGTTGTTGCTGTGACACTTGCTCATAGTGGTTTTTCTGCACAGGCCATAATTTTCTCCGCTGGACATCAGCTCAGATGCTGCATGCGCCGACTATTCCCAGCTTGCTTTTACAGCGCTGCTGAATTTGAATTGCGAAGATGCAAAGCGTGTCATAAAAGGTTGTCTGTTTTTTATTAGATTTATTGGTTTGTATAAGATTATAGAATCAACCTGAAGTGGGGCGATGAAATAAGGGGAAAACGAGAGCAGAGAGGCAAAGTGGCACTTGGAGCTTTCCTTTTCTAGCATCCATCCATCTAAAGATAATGATAGGTGCAGTTGTCTCATTCAGCTGGAGGGAAAGCAGAGAATTAGATGAAGGGTGTGTTGTTTTTTCCTTTTTGTAATCTGCATGCATGCTACCAATATGACTGCTTTCAGACTCACCAGCGATTTTCAGCACAATGAGGATTCCGAGCTGCATTCAGTTTGGTTTAATTTAATGCAAATCAATTCTCCATCAACAGCAAACTGATCAGGACAATAGCCCTTCATTATTTAATGACATTTTAGTCGTCAAGACCTTAAATGTGCATCAGAACCAACTTTTCCTGCATTTATTTCGCGTCTCGGACGTGTTTTTGCAGCTGTATGTGACATATTCGCCCCAAGAAACAGGAAGAGCGAGCAGGAACCTGCTTCATATTCAGCTCAGCAAAGTATTTCAAGCTAGAAAAGCAAAGCTGGTCAAACGCATTTTGATTTCTTAAATGCCAAGCAGCCTGAGCGTGGGGTCTGAGATGTGGATCTTTAAAAAAAGGTTGTGACCAAAGCCTAACGTATCTCACCTCTGAAGCAAAAGATGTGACACAGCTAGGAAACGCTGATGCTAACTGAAGGTAAAGCGTTCAATCTGTGAAGGGACATTTCCTCCAGACATGGACGTACCTGCTGTCAGCTGCAGTTATATCCCGTCTGAAGTCTGGCTTTCAGTCGTGTGCTCAGCCTCTAATGGGAGAGGATGATTACTTAAGACCAGGTAAACTACTAAATGTCTCTCCTCATCTTTCTCCATCTCCTTCACACTCTGATTCCTCCCTAGACTTTGGGTATTTTACATGCCAGCTTTGGCAGCATGATAATAACATTCCAACATATTGATCCAGTCATGCAGGAATCAAAGAATCACTCATCATGAATTCCAGATTACCTCCACTCTTCATCATGCAGAGGGATTACCGTGGTATTTCTCTGTCAGATTTTGAAAGTTTACTTTCTCAGACTGACATGTTTTTGACAGCTCATTGAATACATGATTTAATGTTAGGTCATGTTTTATACTGCTGGTGCTGCAGCTAATAGAACACAGATTAGGAAACTGATTAGTCTGCTGGTATTTAACACCGAGGATATCGAATCAATAACTTTCATTTCACTTTAATCATGATAGAAATAAGCAGCTGCATTGAGAGTGCACTGATTAGTAGAATCAATATATAAACATACATTTCTTACTAGCTGTGCAGTAGATTTTATGGTCTTTTTTTTCCATTTTTTTCCAATTTTCTCCAGTATAAGAACCTGTTTCTTTGGACTGAAGTAGCTGGGAGGCCATTGGTCCATTTTGTGCAGAAGAAAGGTCACATGATGTGTAAAATGTCACTTTCTATGTTAGTTTGCAGTCTGATGAAGAAAATCTGAGTTAACAAAGTAAGACGATAACTTTTTTCTGCTTAGGGTTTTGTCTAGCCAGATAAACTTGCTTCATAGTACGTTCCTCTAAATAAACACATACTAACTCCATTTATTCATGTCAGAAAGCCTGCCTGTGCATTGTTTATCTAAAGCTTTATTTAATAGTTCTGACTTACAGTTTTTACCCACCTTTCCTACCACTCACTAAAACACTCTATGATGCTTAATCAATGGAAAGGAGCTTCATATCCTGTATTTTTATGGATCATTTCAATCTCATCCTCTGTCACTTTCTGTTCATTTCTTTCCTCTCCTGCCATTGTGTCTATATGATCCGTGGAGATTTATGAAGCTGTTTGTGCGTCTTTAAGGTCAGTTTGGAAAATGAAGTAATGTGTGTGTGCATTTATGACCGTCTGCTGCCAGGAGCCCGCCGTGTCTTCTGTGTGTCAGATTTCATTCCTGAAAGTGAGGCTCAAAGCAGACAGGGTCCCAGAGACACATGTGAAGACTTGCTCAAGCGTTTGTCGGCTTCTCTTCTGTTTTGTGAGGGAGGTTGTAGGTCTGTGTGTGACAGCTTTGGCCGGTCAACTATGCTTCCGCTGCGGAAGAGATACATTTCACCTCGTGTGACAGCATCAAAGAGCCGAAAGCATTCAGACAGCATTTCTGTGAGACCCTGAACGAATTCCCGACCTCCGAACTATCCGCTCCCGACTCTAAGATTAGACCGATGACACTGGGACAAGAGGCAGACGTGGAGTAATGGATAATGTGAAGAAAGACAGATATACATTACAACCCAAAGGGAAAACATTTCTTGTCCCTTTTGTTATTTACTATTTGAGGTTTTCTTTCTGACAGCAGCAGCATTAATCTAAACCTTGGAGCTCTTCATCTTTCTTCAGAGGATTCCCCAAACAAATCCTGCAAACTTTCTGCATATATAAGCATACATTTGCATAGTTAAATTACCTGAAAAATGAACATCAATGCATTTAGATGAACCAGTATCGACTCTTTTAGTAAAATCAAAGCCACTGGAGTCTATTTTCCATTACATTATGTTATTTATTGATTAATTAAAGTGGTCACCTGCTGTCAGCACAAACCATGTTTGACTTAAACGGAAAGAAAAGAAGCAGTTGAGAAGGAAAAGAGGCGGGAGAATAAAGCAGATCTGACTGTTTATCTTCCCCGACTGTCCACTCTGTGGCCAGAGCCTCAGGTTGCCACGCTGACAGTTGTATACATTCATAAATGTACACACAACCTTGTAAGGAAAGAGGTCAAACGTTCACCTGTGTGAAAGTCCTGGTCATATATGGGCATAGCCAAATGTTTTTACTGTAAATTCTGTTGGGGACACAGTTTTATCAGTGTGTTGGTGATAAAGTCACCGTGGTATTAGTCAGGACCTCCAATTGGAAACTACGTGTATTTTTAGCAACCATTCCATGCCAGAAGATATTTAAATGTGATGATTCAGCCTAAACTTATAAAAGTCTCAGCTGGGTGAGGAATGAAATCACACTCAGTCCACAGGCAGTGAAGGAAGAAGTATTCAGATCCTTTTGTTAAGTACAAATACCAATACCTACATTTCTCTCTAAGTACATTTATAGCAGCAAGTATTCAAGTAAAAGTCCTGCTTTGGTCCCTTTCACTGATCAATTATTAGAAATCCCATCATTAGATTATTAATAGTGAAGCATCAGTGTGTCAGTGACATGTTGCTGTTGTACTACTACTTCTACTACTACTACTACTACTACTACTACTTCTATTACTTCTACTACTATTACTACTACTGCTTTAGAGGCAGTTTTAGATGCAGAGGTCTGTTTTCATTTCGTGGTTGGGATGAACTGATCCGATCTCAGGATCAGGGCCGATCGAGGCTTTTCTCAACTAATCGGTACCAACAGGAACCTAAGCCTGATTCTTTGATTACATCCACTTACTCACAATTATTGTGGCGGGATGCTCAGGATGATAATTTTGAAGAACTTTGTTAGTGATTTGGAACAACACATACATGACATGGACCACAGAGACAGATATATCTACACTACTGTTCAAAAGTTTGGGGTCACCCAGAGAATTTAATGCTCTATATAAAAACTCCCACTTTTATCCATGTGCTAACAGAACTGCAGGACAACAGGAGGGTTAAAGCTTGTTCTTGGATTTATTGTATAGAATCTTAATCTTAACAGTACCTAAAGCTGTCAAATACAAGTGCACTGTTTAACCCTGATGTGTAGCAGAGTGGAGATGTAAAGTAGTGTGAAATGTAAATATTCCAGTAAAACAGAAGCATCTTAAAATCTGCCGTCCACAGGAGCAGAAAGTTGACTAGGAAACCCAGTCAGACCAGGAACCAGTCAGACCAGGAACCAGTCAGACCAGGAAACCCAGTCAGACCAGGAACCAGTCAGACCAGGAACCAGTCAGACCAGGAAACCCAGTCAGACCAGGAACCAGTCAGACCAAGAACCAGTCAGACCAGGAACCAGTCAGACCAGGAACCAGTCAGACCAGGAACCAGTCAGACCAGGTCACCCAGTCAGACCAGGAACCAGTCAGACCAGGAACCAGTCAGACCAGGAACCAGTCAGACCAGGAAACCCAGTCAGACCAGGAACCAGTCAGACCAAGAACCAGTCAGACCAGGAACCAGTCAGACCAGGAACCAGTCAGACCAGGAACCAGTCAGACCAGGAAACCCAGTCAGACCAGGAACCAGTCAGACCAGGAACCAGTCAGACCAGGAACCAGTCAGACCAGGAACCAGTCAGACCAAGAACCAGTCAGACCAGGAACCAGTCAGACCAGGAACCAGTCAGACCAGGAAACCCAGTCAGACCAGGAACCAGTCAGACCAGGAACCAGTCAGACCAAGAACCAGTCAGACCAGGAACCAGTCAGACCAGGAACCAGTCAGACCAGGAACCAGTCAGACCAAGAACCAGTCAGACCAGGAAACCCAGTCAGACCAAGAACCAGTCAGACCAGGAAACCCAGTCAGACCAGGAACCAGTCAGACCAGGAACCAGTCATACCAGGAACCAGTCAGACCAGGAACCAGTCAGACCAGGAACCCAGTCAGACCAGGTCACCCAGTCAGACCAGGAACCAGTCAGACCAGGTCACCCAGTCAGACCAGGTCACCCAGTCAGACCAGGAACCAGTCAGACCAGGAACCAGTCAGACCAGGAACCAGTCAGACCAGGTCACCCAGTCAGACCAGGAACCAGTCAGACCAGGAACCAGTCAGACCAGGAACCAGTCAGACCAGGTCTAAATTACTGCTGGATTGAAATGAAACAGAGTTGCTGTTTCCCTCTCTGCCTCTCCTTCTAAATGTCCTGTCCTGCCCCCGGGCATCCTGAGGCCAACCCATTTAAGAGAAACTGGCAGCGGAGCCATTCAGCTGCCTTGGAAACCGTGTCACGCTGGCCACGCGTTGCCGTGGCAACAATCCGACCCATCTCCTCGTTCCCACTACGGCGCAAAGTGAATCAGTAAACCGGCTCCAGTGAACTGAACTTACGTCTCCTAATTAAATAGTGGCTGTGGATGGATTCAGCTTTATGCTAATAATGAATAGAGGAAAGAGGAGAAGAGGAAATAAAGGCATCAGAAAAAAGAGGAAAATAGCAGCTGACAGAAGATGCATTGAGACGGAAAGAAATAAATGAAAGACAAACGACTTTTAAAGCGACTTCTTGTCATTTGTTGAGGTTTCGACACTCGGGTGAGTCGGTATTAAAGTGCTTGCAAGTGTTACGATGATGCATGCCAAAAAAGCTGTTTGAATCGACAAAGACACGGAGACAAAGACGTGAGAGAGGAGAAAGCGAAAGAGTGATTGTCATCGAATCATGCCAATAAAGCTTTCTGAAGTGAACTCCAAACAGAGAGGCGGTGAAGAGGGGAGGTGAATGGGTCCTCTTCACTCCACGCCAGTTACATTCATTTGAAAATGAGAGAGAGATTTGGAGCCGGTGTTGAAAGTGGAGGAAAGAAGAGGTTGCCAACTGGAATAGTGTGCCACTGCTGAACTTCATCAGACAACAAGAGGAGGAGGAAGAGGAGGAGGAAGAGCGGCCGCAGAAGCTCTAGTTTTAGAAGAAATGTCAGCGGGAGGAAACAGAGCGAAAAGAGATGTTCCTCCCCCCCTGCAGAAGTTTGTAAGGGAAAATGGCAAAGAGCAAGCGGCCGACTGAAAGACAGTGAGGTTTATTGTATGTTCTCCAGCCCTGTGAAGACTTTCTACCATCTGCTTTTCCCCTGCTGTCTTCTGTGTGGTCGGACTGAAACAACCGGCAGCAGCTTCCTGGCAGCAAATTACAGTGAAACACTGCAGGTCACACACGGTGTTTTAGAACGCACATGATGTTAATCAGCCACGCTGTCATTGAAATAAATGCTTTCCATGTTATTTAACCATTTAGCAGTTTAATCCCGACTGTATACTTTGCTGTGAGTTGTACATAAGTCTGGTATTGCAGGGAACAGTTTTCATGAAGTTTTCTCTCTAAAACACAGGCAACACTTGAGTTCCAGTTGAAATAAGGTGCTCTTTTATAACAAATAAGTTTAATTAGAGGCGATTAATCAAAGTGAATATAATGATCGTGATATAATGAAGTAAAACATGTCAACAAAGTTAAATTAGTGAATTAAATTAGTGTAAAACAATATAGACAAGTTGGATAAAATGCACACAGATTTAACACCACTTGACACCCAGATGTTGTGTTTGAGGGAACCATATTTCTGCTAGTCGTAATGTTTTTGTTTTATTGTGTTATTTTTCCCAGTTTAGACGGTGTTTTCAATCTTTTACTGCCCAGAAATTATTGGGTGATGGTTGGGATGTTGGACATGCAAATTAACTGCAAGAAAAACAATTTTTCTTTTTTTTTTTAGCAGAATTGCCATTACTTGAAAAACATCAGTTCCAGCAGTGAAATCTCTTGTCTAGTGTTGATTAGATCCTCCATGTGCTGCCATAACGTCTCTGACTCCAGGACGTTGGCGGACACTGAGATTTCCTTTCACTTGCATTGAAACGTGTTGGAAATGATGTGAAAGCCTGGAATCGTGTAGGTGAACATGGTTTTAATAAGTAAGTATCAGAAATCCTTATTTATCATAAAATATCTATAGTATGGAGAGGCACACTTGGAAAGCTGTTGTACGTGTTGATTCCAGGTTATTGCACAAAAGACATTGTCGAGTTCTGTTTATGGAAACATTGTTGGGTTGTAGAGATGGAGGACTTTGTATTGCAGCGAATGTGAGCCTACAGTGAGTAAAAACAAGAAGAAACGACATTCCAAGGGTTAAAACACATTATTGGGCCTAAAAAAAAGATTTTGGTGAACAGAGGAATCAACCATTGCTGTATAAAGATGGAAAAGTACAGTTCACTGCAATTACAAGACCTTGTTTGGACTCCTTTATGATAAATCTTTCTTTTCTGTAAGATCTGAGCTCCATTTTTAGACATTGAGCTGAAATTTTATTGTGTATCCTGACTTGACGGTGACAAATTCTTCAACTGTGGGTTGTTTGGTGGGTTCACTGTAAATCGGGCTTCTTCTGATGCATTTTGTTGATTCCAGAATAGATTGAAATCTGGGGAACTTGGATGCTGGATCAATGCTTTGGGCTCTTGGTCGTGTTCCTGGAGCTGTTCCTAGGTTTTGAGTTGGGCGTGATTTGTCTGCAGCAGTGTTTAGAAGGGTGGTAAATGTCAAAGGAACATCCACATAGTTGCATTCTTATGATCAATGTCGTCCACCTTTGGCTGATTTCTGAATTTTCTGCACCACATTTAGCAAATATACCTTTACAGGGACATGGTTGTGTGTGTTTATAGTTTTTCTATAATACAGCCGTGATGCCACAGTATCTATAAACGCCTCTATGCTTCATCCTGTCAGAGCTTATCTTGTCTCTAATGGATCGTTCCTACTTTCAATTCAAGGAGTGTGTCACCGTTTGACTGGCAGGTGATTTAGTGCGCTGCAGAGAGCATCACAATAAGCGCCTATAGCAAAGATCGCTCCAAAAAAAACAGAAAAGGGAGCTTAGCTTAAATTCTCTCCCTCAGAAATCAACCTGCCTGTTCTCCAGTTCATAGAACACAGTTTATGTCTTTGTCGTGATCCATATCAGAGTAATCTGTTATTTTCCAACTCTTGCCTTTACCAGCTGCCCTCGTTTTTTTACGCTCTACACCATATTAACCTGCATTTCCTCCATCTTCTGACTCGCTGACACACACAAAGTGGCTGATTGAGCGTGCCATCAAAGGAAAAGTGAGGCGGAATAGAGAGGGGAAATAAGAAAAGGCTACAGCAAACATATTAGCGGCCACACATCAAACAGACGCAGCGGAGAAATGGAGGGAAAAGAACCGAATGAAGATTGAAGAGTAAAATGGTGTCTTGATGTGTGAATGCATGAAGGAGATCAGGAGAGAGTAAATCATGAAAGCAATTATTGAGAGAGAGGGAGTGGGTGAAAGGAGGCGTAATCCCTCCTCTACCTGTGCAGCACAAATGGAATTAGCTTTAGCTTTTCACCGCTAACAGCCGTGGACAGCCGAGACACCTGTAATAGAAATATATGGGGTTTTCCATCATGTTATTCAAGAAATACTCCCTACTGCAGCAGTGGGAGAGCTGAAGAATGAACCTTAATCCCTGGCATTGACTGTGTGAATGTTGTAGATTACGTATGCAGATGATGTCTGCATGTGGCTCAGTGGAATTATTACCTGACATTTATATGCAGCTTGCATGAAGATCTGATTAGCATCTTTATATCTTTATCTCTCTGCAGTGGGGGTCACTTAACGATGCTTTATATCTATATGAAGCTTTATCTTATTTTTTAAAGTGGGGGAAGAAGCTGTGTTTGAGAAGTGAAATGCCAAAGATAAGAGTAATGAAGACTGTCGGGGTAGAAGAAGGTTTAAAGCTTGATATGAGATCTAGGAGGAAAATAATTATGGTGTGAGGTCCTTTTTTTATACAAGTGAATGAGACATGGCTGTAGAAAGTGAGGGAAAAACTCATAAATACATATTCAACATGTTTAATAAATCCAGTACGTTAAACCTTTGAAGATGTGCTTTTTTATGAAAGAATCCAAAATAAGACCATTTATCAGATCCAGAAACTGTGAAAACATAAAGATTTGGGTTATTTTCAACTGTTGAACGATCCTCCAAGTAGTCATTTGTGACGTAATTTTGTCAGAAAAAACAAATCAAAGCTTAAGATCATGATATTTTATCAAAATCACTTCATTCTACATGTCTCTTTTTTAAAATGCCAAAAGTAAACCATTTGTTCGAACCAGATTCTGTAAAAAAAGAACAAAACTAAATATTCTGCACTTCTTGGTGCAGCTGTGAAACCATTCGTGACTTTGTAGCTGAGCTAGGTTGATCTGCAGGCTGTGTTTATCCAAAGTAAGAAATAAATTAATGAAAATATAGTAAAATATCTATAATATAAAGAGTTCCCTGTTTTTCAGTACATAAACATCGAAAAAAATGTTGCACAAGTTTTAATTTTTGTAAAATACATACGGAAAGAAGTACAACTTTTAGGGTTTTTTTCAATTTCCCCCATGATTTTTTGCATTATAACTGTGTCATAGTGCAAGAATGAAATTATTGAGTCATCTAGCTTCTAGTCATGGTTGCTCTGTTTCCATAGAGGTTCAGGACTTTATGTTGCTGTGAAAAATGAGTCCACAGTGACTAAAAAACACCCAGAAACTGCTTAGCTTCCAGGGACTTCAAACACATTATCGGTGTTAAACTACCTAAAAATTCTACAGATGTTAAAGTACTGCAGTCACAAGCTCTTGTTTGAGCTCTTTTCTGTCTACATAGTTGTTTGTTTTCTTTTAAATGTGCCGTAGAAGAAAATTGTGTATTTAAACCTTCAAAAATCCTTCCTGAGTTTTGTAATTCCTTGGTTTTCAAATCTGTTCCTCCTAACTTTCAACTGAATTTGACTGAAAGCAATCAATAATGCACTAAGTTGAAAACTTAAAGGTTTAAATACTCAATCCTCCTGGCTGCTCTTGAGATTTTCTAGCAGACTGATTAATCATTAATCGTGAAAAAAGCTTGTTATGAATATTTTTGTATGAGAGAAACGTGAAAAATCAGACGAGCAGAGCGGCAGAGGGAGTCGAGATAAAGAAGAAAGTAAAGAGAGACGAAGCATCAGCATTCAGCGTTCGCTTTATGTCCCACATGAAATCATCTGTCCTCCGCTTTGACATCGTCGTCATGTTGTTCAGGGAAAGCAAGGAATCCAACCTCGGTTATTTCAATACAGACTGACATGTCAAACTATAAACTCGAATGTGTTTCCCAACTGAAACTCTGCTGAAAGTCCACGATGCTTTTAAAAAGGGGAAAAAGCAGTGATAAGATGCTGGACACATGCAGAGCGAGCTCATGTTATCCTGCTGGTTCTGGAAAGTATCAAAACTCTCTCTGGTAAATATAAAAACACTTGTCTGCTCTTAAACCCTCTTAACCCCTAAACACACCAGCGAAAGGCATCTTACTTCTTAAAAAAAATGCCAAAATGAGACGATTTGTTAGAGCCAGGGACAGAAATAAATGTCTCACTTTCAACTTTCCAGCGGTCCTTAAACTATTCATGTATGGTGTGCTGTTCTCATGGGAAAATTAACCCAAACTAAACTTAAAATCAGAACTTCAATTTCATCAAAATCACCTGTAATATATATGTCTCATTAAAAAATATCCAAGAATAACCAATTTACACTGACCAGAATCTGTAAAAAATAAAAATCCAAGTGCGACTGAAGCATCATTAATGATTTAGCTGTGACCAACGGTAATGTGACAAGATATCAGGGACTATTTAGCTGAACTAGGATGAACTGCAGGTAGTGTTTCCATTTTAAAATGATTCATGACTTTATAATTTGTTGTACTGCAGAAAGGTTCTGACTTTGTAGAACTGCAGGACTTGATATTGCAGTAAAAATTATTAGTGCCAAAATGATGAGAATTGAGAATTTAAAAAAAACAAAAACATTTCTTTTACCAGTTTTGGCGATTGGAGTTAGTTTCACTCGAGCATAATATATGCTTTTGTCTGTCAAATAATTGAAAATACCAAGAAAGAGCCAAGATTTGTGTTAAATAATGTAACACAGACTCCCACCAAATGTTGATTCTGAGCCAGGAAAAACCCTGCGTGCAAATTAATTAGAGAAATTATACTAAACATATGTATTTTAGTCAGCAAAACTTAGCTGGCTTGAAACCAACATGTGAAACCTACAGATAAACACAGACTGTAGTTGGAAAATGATGATGTGTTAAAGATTGTGAGCTTCGATCCGCTGAGGGAGGAACTATTTTTCCACGTATTTCAGGTTTTGCATAGCGCTGTCGAGGCCCAGTTGGTAGAAATGAGGTGTTTTCACTGCAACAACTGTATCTTGTGGCTGCAGAGGCTCTTCAGTGAACTTCTCTCCATCAGCGCTGATCCCAGCTTAGAGCTCAGAAATGGCCTGAAGTGATGCAGCGCTGGAGCTGGTTGGTCTGCATCACTGCATTAGCATTCATGTCCTGCCCTGCTTCTCACACGCACACACACACAGACACACACACACACAGACACACACAGACACACACACACACACACACACACACACACACACACACACTCACTCCTCTCCTCTCTATACCCTCCAGTATCTCATTATGTAGCACTTCCTCCGTACATATAGAACATGATATATTTACACATCACTTAGTTCTCTGGCTCGGCTTTCTGTCGCTCCTTCACTAACCTTTAACTATTTTCTTCCGCTAATTGCAATTATAATCTGCAGAATGTGTATCCGTGTGTGTGTGCGCGCGCACGTGTGAGTTCGCCGAGTAACATGCTGAGTTCAGCAGTTTCTCACTAAATCCTGAGTGGAAAAACTAGAAGTGGCTTCAATTAACGTCGCTCTACATTTTGCAAATGACAATCTTGAGTATTATACAAAAAACCCACATAGTTGTGGTGAAAAAATGAGGCAACAACATCCAGTTTTCATCACATTAGAGGATTTTGCATTGATTTATGCTTAAACTGGAGTTACTTGTGGATGGCTGTGGACACTACCGATGCATTATATGAAGTTATTATATTACTTTCTACTTATTATACTACAATATAATCCACTTCGAGGATGCACAGTATATCCGCATGTTCGTATTTCGCAAATTCACACTACTACTGACAGAAAAAAGTGTGCTACTGTCCCTTTTGCAGGCCGAATGAGCATTTTATTTAGCTTTGCTTTACCGATTTGTGTCCCGGCAGTAACTTTATGAGCAGAGTTTCACTGTCAGGGCAAATTCTGGCACCGTTTCCAACAAATTAATGAAAACAAATTCTGATTTTCTCTCAAAATCGGTCACCTGGGTGCCCAGATAGCTTAACTGGTTAAATGGACGACCCATGAACGGAGGCTTTAATCCCCGATGCAGCAGCCTGGGTTTGATTCCAGCTCTCGGTGCTTTGCTGCAGGTCTTCCCTCCATTTTTCTCCCTACTTCTCTGTCTGCTTCTCTACTAAACTGTGCAATAAGGCCAAAAAAATTAGCCTTATAAAATCTTGTGAATGAAACCGTCAACATGCAGATCTAGAAAGTCCAGAACGCATCCTCCATTCTGCAGAAAACCTCCAGTGTTTCACCCTGAACTGTAAAAATTTACACCACAACTTCCCAAAATGTGAGCGTTCAGACAGATTTGTGTCTGTAAAACCTACACGTGTTTTTTCAGTCAGATTTACAAGCCTTTCAGTTTCCTGTATGAAGCTGTGTGTGTGTGTTTATGGATGTGTGTGAGGGAGTCCCACGGATTTTCCAAACTCCTTATTTGGTTAACAAGATATTCTGTAGATAGAGCTGACGGCAGAGCCAGATAGCCTGACATGGAGTACAGAGAGAGAGAGAGATCGAGGAAAGTCCCTGTGATGATAGAAAACAGTTTGAATGACACACACATGTACACACTTGTTAGACAAAAATGGAGAGTGGCTGCTGTTTACGACTCGTCTACTGCTTCGCGTAGCGCTGTCCAATAAAAACAGCCGCCGCCATAAACAAAACTTTTACGATCCTGTCCCCTATCAGACATGATGGATTAACTCTGAGCCGAGAAAACAAGCAGAACGACCGCAGATCCTCGACAAACTTCTGACTGAGCTGAAGAAGCTGTAAAAGTTTCTCAAAGGAAAAAGAAACGCAACTTTGTACAACAGACAGACGCTCAGCTCACCGACGGAAGCCTCACGCTGACATCATCATTGATTTTTTTACTTCGAAGCTTTTGAGAATTAGGCTGTAATTGTGCTTTTTTATGCTTTTTCATTCAGACTGAGTGTTTTTTATAATTTTAGATGGATTTTTTTCCCCTCTCAGGCACATTTCTTTTCAATAAACCAGCACAGAATTAAAAATTGCTGCGATAAATCATCAATAGATGCACTCAAACTTACTCAGCACCATTTACTGTAATCCTGATGGGCATGCTATAAGTTTTTGAAGGTCGATAATTCTTTATTTTTCTTTATCAAAGCTGCTGATGGCCAGTTTATTGTGCTGATGTTTAATAAATTTACCATCTTTATTTTCATGTTGTACTGAAAAGTATTTCTCTGCTCGCAATAATTTTATACTTATAATTTAACCAAACCTGTTGTCCAGTGGGGAGAACGGTGTAGAACTTGTGCAAAGTACCTCTTTTGACTCTTTTTTTTTTTTTTTCAACTTCTAGTCATGTTTGTTCTGTTTCCACAGAGATGCAGGACTTTATATCACAGTGAAAAATGAGGCCACAGTGAGTAAAATGTAACCGGAGCAGAATAATTCCAGGAACTACTTGGAGATCAGGGGGTTAATGTTGGTGTGGCTTCAGTTTTTCCCATGAAACCGACACCGGCTGAGGAATCAGAAGCGAGCAGGTGAAATGTGAAATGAAAATAAGAGACGGTTTCTCTTTGTATAAAATATCAGGTTCATCACCGAAGAGGCAGAGAGACACTTGGAGATGAATTGTTTTGGGACCCTAGAGTCCGTGTGGCAGCCTTATCGCAGGTGTGTGTGTGTGTGTGTTTGTGTAACCTTTAGTGTTTCCATTAGCCTCCAGGATTATGTGTATTAGCTGCAGACTGGATCTTATTAGAGCAGCGCAGTCGGCCTATTGTTGTGGTTTCCCACCGCGGCCAGCATCATTATCAGCTTTGTCTTATAAAACCACTGCGTGTAAAAGGTGCACGCCCACACAAACACACCCAGCGAGGCTCTCGGGTGGAAAGCTTCATCACACGTATGTATTTACACACTCTGGCTCATAGAAATCACACTCTGCTGTCGTCATCTCCACATGTACACACAGGCAGCCATTTATTCTCTTTATGTGGCTCTTATTATGACAAACTTTACACTTTTCAACACACAGGGACCCATGTTAACACTCTTACATCCCTCCACACAGAGACGCACAACCTACATATGTGTACACAAACACACACACACACTTCTTTTGTTTATTCTGTGACCGAAGTCCTCCCACCAGCAATCTGTTCTGCACAAACAAACCGGTTCACAGTCAGACAGGCCACATCTTAAACACACACACTTTTCCACTTTTAAACAGTTTTGAAGAGAGATATTCAGAAAAAAACACTAAAAAAACTGAGTGTAAACATGCAAATATGTCATCTTTAAAGACGCTTGAAATGTTAGGATTATAATCAGATAAACACGCAGGTTTGTTCCATCAGCGGGATGTTAATGGGACTTTGGCCACTGCAACACACACACACACACACACACACACACACACACACACAGCTGAGCGGCAGCATTTTCCCCTCAAACTTAAAATAAAGTGGTGGTTCCCAAAGTCAGATTTTCCGATCCAAATACGTCGCTAAGGCAGGTTGCCGAGGAGGAGGAGTGACCAGTTGGGCTCTACGACTTCCTGTGTGTGTCTGAGTGTGTGTGTGTGTGTGTGTTTGTGTGTGTGAGACAAGGGAAAGTGTTGGGCTAGTGTCAGATATGTGCCATGCAACAGAAAGGCCTTTTGGTAACCACACATTGTCAGTGGGCTTTTATTTTGAAATCCCTCTGTCACGCTCATGTAGTTGAGTCTTTTGTTGTTGTTGTTGTTGTTTATATGTTTCAGGAAGAGGTGTAGTATGAAGGAAGTTCAACATAATCCAGTGTTTGTTTTCATTAGCTGGCTCAACAAAACTTCAAACCCCACTTAGAGATAACAGCAGTGGTTCTGAACTTTCTTTAAGCAGGTTTTCTTCATCAGGTTGCTCCATAAGAGAGACGTTTGCTGCTTCCTTTGACTCTTCTTTCACACAAACTTCAGTCAAGAGGTTAAAGTTGTTGTACTGGAACGCTATGAAGAATAAAAAGAATGTATTACAGCAAAAAGCAGCTGAAGAGAGGAATGCTGGTATAAAACTGTTGATTTTATTACTGTCAATGTGATAGAACATGGCAGCTGCACATTAGAGATTTCATTCAAATATGACAATCAAGACGTGTATTTAGGTGAGTGAAAGTGAAATAATCTGTGTGATAAACATCAACAGCTTCTAATCTAATCCATTTTCTAATCGGTGTTTTATTACCTACAGCACCAACAATAGAAAAAGATTCGGCAGCAAGTCAGGACCAAACAGAAAAACCTATTTCTGCTTTTTCTACATCACCAGCTGATTGCTTGCAGGTTGCTGTTGCACTAGTGGAACTACAGTTTCATTCAGCTGGATTTTTAGTGTACGGATCAATAGGTTTACAGGTAAAGCAGATTTCATCAGCTGAGAATCTCAATAACTCATGAGGGAAAAGGGAAGAGCTTCTTAGAGCTGATTTAAAGGTGAAACTCTGAACAGAACTTAATGCACATCTGGTCTAGCCGGTTAAGAGATGTGATGTTAAAACTCTGACTTTAGGATTAACATACATCTGATCTTGCTCTGTATTTATGTTTTGGTGAACCAAAGACAGTTTTCCAGTCTGGTGGACAATGAAGTTTCTATTGCATGAAGACTCCAGTATGTTTCAGAAAACTAGCGATCATGTCAAACATCCTATTAGTGGTAAAAACAGAGTGAGCAAAGTATATGTACTGCATGTACTTATGTCCTGACATAGGCTTTGTCAGTGATTTGTCTTCACAAAAGAAAAACACGAAGTTTTCTCTGGTTATTTCTCTTCTCATATCACGTTGGAGGTGATCCAGTTCTAAACAGGCAGTTTTTTTGTGTTTGTTCGAGCACCAAACTAGCAGAAGTAACCTCATATCTCTCCCTGTACCATCTCAAGTAGGCTAAAGTTCTGTCACAGAACATCAGGGATCATCTAATCTAAAAGGAATCATGTAATCTACTCCTCTCAAAGAACTCACAGCTTTTATGTTTCCTGGCATCACCGCGAACACTCGGGGTCCAGAGCTGCAGGAGCCAAGAACCTGCAAAATCATTTATTTTGTTAGGAGGCTGCTGCGGAAAGTCGTGATGGTAGAAAACCAAACAAGGACAAAAGCGGTCAGCAGAAAGGAAAAGTCAAGGTCACCATCAGATACAGTGGATTTGTATATTGGTGCGTTCAGGGCCCCTCTGTCAAAGGGTGAAGTGAGTAATCTGTGGGCTGTTTATTCTGGTTTATCTTTTATTTGTCTTGCTCGTTCTAAAGCAGCTCTCCGTGTGTTAGTATGTCAGTGAACTGTTTTAGAAACCCCGACTGAAAATCTAGTGTATGAAAGACAAAGGACAGAACCGAGGGAGGAACCAGAGGGAGAGGAGACGATCTGTCACAGCTGCTCACATGTCCTCTTGTTTTTTCCCCTTTTTACGCTTTTTTAGCAAAGTCAGACGGAGGACGTTTGTGTGGAAACACAGATGTAGACACATGGAGGTCCCCGCAGTGAAGCGTGTGCACGAGGTTGTGTTTGCATTTGTGAGTTGCTGCAGCAGAGATCTGATGTGTGGGTGTCCGAGCATGCTAGTGTGAGACATCTGTGAAGGCTGCCACACTAGTGTGATCCTCCCCGGTCTGTGGGGGTGAGAGCCAGGTATTCCACCCTAGTGAGGACCACGGCCTGGACCTGGGACATGTGGGGGAAATAAAGGGTTTAATGCTGGTGTCAGGAAAACATTCTTCTTTCTTTCATAACCTCAACGTTATTTGAAATAATCAATACCCTCAAAACATCCTTTAACCATTAGATCATAACCTGATACGTAATGTTAGCCAATGTTGTGGGAACGTTCCCTGCTTGCTGGGTGTGCTTCAGGTCTTAATATGCTCTAGTTCAGTCAAATGTATTCATAAAACCCAGTTTACAGAGCAGGAGTTGAACCAAAGGGCTGAACGATTCTAAACAGCAACTCATGAGAGACAAACAGTAAATAAAAACACAACAACATGAAGAAAAATAAACGATACCGGACAATAAAAGATGAAGTTCCAGGATTAAGCTCTTTAGCGGTGACTTAAGTTTCTAAAGTCTAAGCTTCTACATGAAAAGGTAAATTGTTCCACAGATTACTTCGACTGAAGTCGCTGAATTTATGCTGAGGAGGAGGGAAAAAAACCAAACTTTTGTTTGTGGATTTTTGTGGAGCGATATAGTTTGGTACAAAGACGTGTCTGAATGCTGAGTTGGAGCCAAGAGTGGTGGGACATGAAAAGGCTTCACTGAAACGGATTTTAAGTGAGATTTCAGGATGTCAAAGGCTACTCTGAACTACATCTGCAACAAGACTCCTCTTGATTTTTGTGTCTAGATTTTGGAACATCTGGAGCATCTGGTTGGTTGACCTCAGAACTCATAACTAGGGTGTGAAAATGTAAGAGTTCTGCAAAATATAGCGTTTTTAATCCATTTAAAACCTTGAAAGCAGTCAAAAAAAATCATCAAATCAAAGCTAAAATGGTGTTCTATGACCACATTTTCTGTTTTCTTGTTAAAAAACCAGGAACTGTACGCGTCAAAAGACTGTAACGTTCAGATTCTTTGTCCCACTATGACGTGTTTCTCTGCACATTTGATAATCTGTTATATTTATTGGACTATCACACACACACCTCCTTATATCGATGTAATAGATCAGAAATGTGATGAAACAAAGAGGCTGTGCTCTCCGCTAGAACCAGCACCGGCTCCTGTGGAACGTCCAAACTCTTCCTCACACACGTTACTGGACACACAAACACACAACGCTTTCTCAAACACAAACCCGCTCGGTCTGGAAACAATCTTCTCCACCCCTGTTGGTTACCCAAACACAGGGTCGCCATGGCAACGGGACAGCGTGCCGTTCGGCCGGCGTGTTTGTCATGCTGTGTGTGTGTGTGTGTTTGTGTCTTTTAAGAGTGTGTTGTGTGATGAGAAAGAGACGAGGCTTAAGATTAAGATGATAAATCCAGTCCATTAGGGCTAAATTATGTCTGCGCTGCCTGCTTTGTTTGACTGGACGAGTGTGTGAGTGTAGATATGTGTGTGTAGAAGCGTGTGTGTGTGTGTGTGTTTTTCCGACTCGTGTGTGAGGTTTGCCAGCTTCAACACAAGAGTCATCATTCTTTGCGGGAAAACATTTTAAAAATCCACCCGGGTGTCTGATCACAAATGATTCATTTCCATTTTTGCACGTGGAGAGTTTAATCAGAATTTTTATTCTTTTTCTCACACAGTGACTCACTGAAGTTTCATCTGATTTGAAGTGCGTCCCTGATGTGATAAAAAGAAAGTTTTATAAAGGCGAAAAACGTTTGCTTTGCTGGCTGGTTTGATTGCTCTGCTCTCTGGGGACGCCTTCGGTTCCTCTGTGGTTTTTGTTCATTTCAGCTCTCAACGCTGTGCACATCTGTAATCTGTATTAAAGGTGGGATAAATGAACGGTCATTTGAAAGTAGTGCTTTAGTGATTAAGGAATTTGTTGCTCCATTTTGATAGAACTACACTGAGGCTGGAATGAGTTTTCCAAGCAAATGTGGGCGCGAACGGAAAAGATACTTCAAACATCATAAAAAAAACACATATCGTTTAGTTGTATTTTTTATTTGCATTTTTACTTTCTTCTTATTGTTATTTTTATCATCACATTAATATTTAAAAAATATAAATTTTGTTCTCTTTTACTTGTAATTTATTTAATTACATATTTACCTTTTTTTTAAATTCATACTATTATTGTCATTTTCAGCCTTGTTTATTATTTAGCTCCACTTATTACTTTCCTTGCTTTGTTGTGGCATTTTTTATTTGTTTATTTTTACAAATATATTAATTATGTGTTGTACTAATTTATTTAGATTTTTTTTAGCATACAGTGTTCTTCCTGAATATCCTTCTTTTTTTCATTTTTGCCCTATAAAGCACTTTGTAAACTCTACTTTTAAAAGTACTATATAAATAAAATCATAATAAAAATAATAATGATTATCTTTGTATTTGTAGTAGTAGTAGTGTATAATAATAATAATAATAATAATAATAATAATAATAATAATAATAATAATAATAATTATTATTATTATTATTATTATTATTAGTAGTAGTAGTAGTAGTAGTAGTAGTAGTAGTAGTAGTAGTAGTAGTAGTAGTGTATAATAATAATAATAATAATAATTATTATTATTATTATTATTATTATTATTATTATTATTATTATTATTATTATTATTATTATTATTAGTATCATTGTTGTTATTAAAAATATATTTTAATGTATTATTTATAATAAAACTCAAATGAATATATTATAATTATTATTGATATTGTTAATAAGGAATATTATTGTTATTATCATTGTTGCTATTATTATTATTGGTAGTAGTAGTACATAATAATAATCATAATAATATTCATCATCATCACCATTATTATGTCTTTTAATAATTGATGCAGAGGCAGCAGCGGTTCCATTGATTGATCTCCTTATCCATCAGTTAGCTGGTTAAGTGCCTTGCTCGAGGGCTCCACCTAGAGGCAGGGGAGGGTTTTACTCCGTCACTCCTGCAGCTGGTGTGTGTGATTGTTAACTGACAGCCTGTTGTTGGAGGTGAAAATCTGTCCATCTGCTGCTCCAGGACAGTGATAAATGAACTAATCCCTGCAGAGCAACGAGTTCACCTCTGACATTTACACGCGTGTTGGTGTGTGTTCATATGATATTTTAATGGATTAAACTTTGCCGTGTCGTGCAGCTGATAGATTAACCGGTGATTCTGGTGTGTGTAATGAGATGATTAGCGGGTTGCTGTGTGTTCAGTCATGAAACCAGCTGCCAGCGGTGAGCACGACCAACTCATTTACTCTCATGTATGTTTTCAGAATCCTTTTAACCTCCTGTCTCCGTCTTTGTAAGCTCCAACCATACATGCTATATCTTATTTCTTTAGCATACCAGTCAAGGCTGTCCACATCTTCCTTTTTATCAAGGAAAACACTCTTATTACTTGGTTTTTCACCATAAACTGGCTGGTAGCAGAGATATCTTTTCATAATTATTAACTGGACTAGTTTGAAAGACACCGGAGCTCATTCATGAATTCAAACAGTAGTGTTCATTCATATTTTGGTAAAGAAAGGGGAAGGACATGAACAGTTTGTCAAATTAGGAGCACAGGGAAACCGACAGAAGGAAATACAAAGCAGAACACAGAGTTTCATTATTCTAGCATGATTTATCGTTTTTTATTCCAAACACATTTTCAAAAAGTGGTTTCAATTCATTGACAGAGACAAATGTATACAGATGTTGATGAGTTTTTACAGATTTTACAGTCTGGAGGTTGTCTGGAACTATCTGGATTCTGTGTGACGAAGAAATAGGGCAAAATATACATTTAGAAATAACTATCATTATTATTATTCACTGCTCATTCAACCACATACAGTAGACTGACTGCACAAACCAGCAACCAGGAAAGAAGCAGGAGTGTGAAAGTGGATGAAGAAGTAAACAAATATAGTAAAGAGTTCTGTCTGTATAATGTTATTTCTTCAAAATGTACACATTTTAACTAGCAAAACTGCAAAACGCCGGTTTTGCTCTTTCTTGTGACATGATATTAGCATATCAATGCATATATTTGGTAATATCTATGAAGAAATGTGCATCGGCTGCATGAAAATAAACATATATAGATATTAACATGGATGTGAGGATGGATGCAGGTTATTCATTTAATAATTAGTTGCACAAACATGCAGCTAGCATCGCAGGAAAGGTCACATCATGTGGTTTCATTTGATACTAGCTATGTTTCGCTGCAATTTCAGAGCAATTCAACTGAGAAAAGGAGACTCCAAGGGTTAAACAGCCTTTGGGTCACTTGTATTTACTTGAGCTTTGTGATTTTATGCTATTATGTGTTGCTAATCCACTTAATTTGACAGTTAAATAAGAACTAATATCCACACGGCAAAAAGACTGTTTTTACTATTAAAATATTAAGAGTCCAGTTCTACCCTGAGGCCTGAAGGTGGACATTTGGGGAAATAAAGGGATTAATAGTGGTGTCAGGTTGCTCAGCTGATTTTCTTTCTTCTGAAAACGTTCTGAGAGGGTTCTGAAAAGTAAATTTATTCTACAAAAAGTTTTCCGGAAGGCAATTCTTAAAGACAAGATGAAGTTCTCTTGAAATGCTGCATTGAAAACGTCCTTCCTTTGTTATTATCTAAATTTATTGGAACGTTTTCTACAGTAACGTCCCCAAAACATCCTCAGAATATTGCAGGCAAAATGTTCCACCTTTGTTAACAAACACATTCTGTATTCTGAGGCTTCAACAACATTTGGAAAACATTTTTTGACTTAATGTCTGTAACAGAATCTGACAACATCCTCCAAACATCAGTTTCCAAAAGATTCTTCCTAAAGTTCTCTTAAATGTTCTTAAAACATTCTTAAAGCGTTGCTCTGAGAATATGCTTCCTTTCTTGTTATGTAACATTGTTGGAACATTTAATAGAAGAACAGTCAGTTGCTTGTAATTTCGTTCTTTTATGATACATACTGTAGGTAGAATGTCTGAATATTGTTTCCATAAATGCAGGTTTTATTCTGTTTGTTTGTGTGTTTCTGCTTCATACAAACTGCCGTGTGCGTTTTTAAACCTCGGCCAGCTGCTCAGTTGAGACGCAGTGGCTTCAGATGTAGCGCGAGCTGCTAACGAGACGAGAACACAGGTTGCAGGCCTGTGATCAGAGATAGCGCTTATATAAGCTGCTGAGTGTGTGTGTGTTACAGTGTGTGTGTGTGTGTTTTCCCGTTTCTCGCCCTACACACCAGATTATGAGTATTCTCTCGGCTCTCTTTGTTGTTGCCTGCAGTGGATTTGGATCAGAATCTGGGGTTTTTGTTCCAAACTGGAAACACAAGATAAACACACACATCTGTCCGCGCACACACACACACACATAGTGTATAAACCAGGTCCCGCTCCGGAGTCCTGTGACCTGGAATATTAGCTGTCCTGCCAAATGTGACGGAGGCCAGTAAACACACACTTTATCCACGCTGCAGCACCGTGGCTTTGTTGGTTTATTGGTGCAAAGTCGGCTTCAGAGGACGAAATCATTCAGAGTTTCATGTCTTTTTTTGTATTTTTCCTTCTGTTTTGTTGGCAGGTTGAAGCAGGGATTGACTGATGTGGGTTTTTTAGGGTCGATACCGATCGTTGGTGATCAAGAAAGGAAGATAACTGACATTTGGAGCAGATTAAATTTAATGTTTCAACAGCATGTGACAGCAGAGAAGCTGTCATACATGACTAGACTTCTTCATTAATGAGGGAGACTGTAGCTGAAAATGTAAAATAGAAATATTAGTGATTAAAATAGGACGCTCTCATCAGTTGACGTAGGATCGATTGAAATTTATCAGATTGTTTCTTCTCTTTTCCCTTAATATTTTACTGTTCTGTCACTTCTGTTGCCCACTAAGATCCAGATCTTAAAGCTTTATTAGCTGTTGTTTTCCAGACTCTGCTTCAGGTTATTCTGGCTGCCTTCTAACTTAGCTAGACGTTAGTGTAGCCGTAGATGCCGTGAGAGAAGCTAATTTCCTGGTTTGTGTTTCTTGTTCAGTTTTTGCTACTTGAGAGACATTTCTGAGATCACAAAGTGAATAAAGACAGAGAGAGAAGGCTGTGTCAGACCTGAAGTAGAGCATTTACTTTATCAATAATCAGTTAATAAAAATACAGATAACGATAATCTGAAAAATGCTAAATATCGGCCATAACAATCAGTCTGTCCACAATTTTTGTGTCACACGTCTAGATCATGTAATATCTTTGTAGTCTGACAGACATGACTTGTTTTTTTAAGTTATATCTCTGCAGGCTGCAGAGAAAGTGAGACTTTAAGAGCTGCTTATGTTGCTTATAGTTATGGAACATGATTGTGTTCATTCTACTGGTTTCTGAGTGGTTTATTTTGACTTAAATCACACGCTGGTCTCATATTGATGGTTTTACCTGAGGGTGTCGGTTGCAGCAGCATCTTTCTGTTCTAAAACATCTTCATTTTTATTTTCTGGCTCCATCTTTGCTTAGATCCAGCACCATCGCTTTATTGGTTTACTGGAGAAAACTGAGCTTCAGAGGACGAAAACATTTGATGCTTCATGTCTGTTTTCATTGACAGAATGCTGTCACAGTTTATAGACGGTTTTATCGCTGTTGTGTTGGAATAAATCAGACGCTGACAGGTTAAGGGAGGACATGGAAATCTATATGGCACATGTGTAGATCATGGAATATCTGTTTAATGTGAAGGACAAGACTGGTGGCGCCTCAGCAGGCATCAGAGAAAGACAGACTTTAAGAGGAGGTTGTGTTGCTTATAGTTGTGGAACATGATTGGCTGATTTCTGAGCAGTTTATCTTGGCTTAAATCACACGTTGGTCTCATGTTGACGGTGTTAACGAAGGGTTGCAGCAGCATCTTTCTGTTCTAAAACATCCTCTTTATTGTTATTTTCTGGCTCCGTCTTTGCTTTTTTCTGCTCTTGGATGATTTCTTGTTCCTCTAAAGTCTCAGTCGTGTCGACAAACTGACCTGTTCAACTTTAAAGATGTGTCGCTTTGAATTCAGCCAAAAATAATACCAGAGCCACAAAACATGGATGTAAGAAATGTCCAGTTTGCTCAAATTTGAGTTTTGTTGGGGTTCTGTCTGGTGTGTGATCTTGTAAGATCTTGAAGCACCCTGACTTGACCTCTATTGTGAATTAGCACTTTAGAAATAGTCTGAATTGAATCCCTTTGAAATTTAATACCATAAACTTTAACTACAACCTTCTACGGTATTTTTAGATTGGCTGAATTGACAGTGAATTTTCCTGGTTTCCCACAAGCATCATGTTTTGCTTTATTTCTAAAAATGGAAAGTAGTTTATACTAAAACACTGAGACGACATCGTGAACCTGCTGCTGGATCCATGAAGTTGATTAATTATTGAACCAATTCGTCATCATGATTCATGATTGCTCACTTACTAATATGACTAATAGAGCTGATAAACTCTCCAGGCGCTGCCACAACTCATTTATCCTTCAGGATACATGTTTGTTTCTTTAACAAAAAGGCAGGGGGGAGCTGAGAAACAGGTGGTTGAAGCGAGCCTCCATCAGTGGAGAGTTTATCAGATCGATCCTGTCAGACTGATGCTAGCAGCTCCAATAGCATCAAAGATTCATCTGACATCTGAGGTGGAAACATGGAAACTTTTTCAAGTCTTTAACCCTCCTGTTGTCCTCATTTACAGGCACCAAAAAATATTGTTTCCTTGTCTGACAAAAATCTGCAAAAAAAATTCCCAGATTTCTGAAAATTTGCAAAACCTTCAGAAAGAAAATTCCTTAAAAGTTTCCCTTAAAGGTTTTTTTTTTTTTTTTAAATCCCCAAATTTGGCAAGAAAATTCTTGTAAACATTTTCAAAAAAATGAGTAAAAATCTTCCAAACAAATCCTAAAAATATCTAAAGTTATTAAACATAAATCAGTTCTAATATTTTCTTTAAGAACATTCACAAAAAAATCTACCAAAATCCAGTGAATATCACTGGATTTTGGTTGATTTTTATGTGAATTTTCTGAAGAAACTTTTTAACATTTCGTTTTTCCACCAAAAAATGTTCAAAGATTTCCCAAAAATGTTGAAAATGTGGACATCAGAAGTTTCACTGTGAAAATATATTTTTTCCACATTTTCAAACTTTAAAACGGGTCAATTTGACCCGCAGGACGACACCAGGGTTAAAACAAAACAGCCCCCAAACAGCCCCCAAACAGCCTCCAAACAGCCTCCAAACAGCCTCCAAACAGCCCCCAAACAGCTTCCAAACAGCCCCCGAACAGCCTCCAAACAGCCTCCAAACAGCCTCCAAACAGCCCCCAAACAGCTTCCAAACAGCCCCCGAACAGCCCCCAAACAGCCTCCAAATAGCCTCCAAACAGCCCCCAAACAGCCTCCAAACAGCCTCCAAACAGCCTCCAAACAGCCTCCAAACAGCCCCCAAACAGCCCCCAAACAGCCTCCAAATAGCCTCCAAACAGCCCCCAAACAGCCTCCAAACAGCCTCCAAACAGCCTCCAAACAGCCCCCAAACAGCCTCCAAACAGCCCCCAAACAGCCTCCAAACAGCCTCCAAACAGCCTCCAAACAGCCTCCAAACAGCCCCCAAACAGCCTCCAAACAGCCTCCAAACAGCCTCCAAACAGCCCCCAAACAGCCCCCAAACAGCCTCCAAACAGCCCCCAAACAGCCCCCAAACAGCCTCCAAATAGCCTCCAAACAGCCCCCAAACAGCCTCCAAACAGCCTCCAAACAGCCTCCAAACAGCCCCCAAACAGCCTCCAAACAGCCTCCAAACAGCCCCCAAACAGCCTCCAAACAGCCTCCAAACAGCCCCCAGACAGCCTCCAAACAGCCCCCAGACAGCCTCCAAACAGCCTCCAAACAGCCTCCAAACAGCCTCCAAACAGCCTCCAAACAGCCCCCGAACAGCCTCCAAACAGCCCCCAAACAGCCTCCAAATAGCCTCCAAACAGCCCCCAAACAGCCTCCAAACAGCCTCCAAACAGCCTCCAAACAGCCCCCAAACAGCCTCCAAATAGCCTCCAAACAGCCTCCAAACAGCCTCCAAACAGCCCCCAAACAGCCTCCCGTTTAGTAAAAGTTTGATGCTCCTGATAACCAGACATATGCTTGTGGGAAAAACCAAATCTGCTGCTCTTTTTTTTCTGTTTCCTCTTGGATTTCCAGTTTCCAGCCTTTCCTTCCTCACTTTTCTTCCTTCTCTTTTCCTCTTTTTCTTCTTCCTCCCCGCTCCTCCTCAGTAAAACCATCAAGGTGAAAATAATTGACGACGAGGAGTACGAGAAGAACAAAACCTTCTACATAGAGATCGGAGAGCCTCGCCTGGTGGAGAGCAACGACACCAAAGGTCAGGAAGACGGTGAGCGTCCCCAACGCCGACCCTAAAAGCCCGGAGCGTCCGTCGCTCTGCAGACGCTGCATGTTCTCCAGGAGGTTTTAACCCGAACCTTCTTTATCTCCTCGTCCTGCTGTGAACATGCAGCAGACTGCAGGTCACCTCATCCCACCACATCCACCGCTGTGTGTGTTTGTGTGTTTGTTGTGTTGTTTTTCCATGCATGCATTCACCGCCTCCCTCTGTGCGTGTTGTCGTCCCACACAGGAAGACCATAACCGTTAGGATCTTAGACCGGGAGGAGTACAATAAGCAATCCTCCTTCTACGTTCTGCTTCAGAGCCCCGAGTGGAGACGCAGCGGGAAGGAACGGACAGGTGTGGCAGCCAATCAGCACTGAGAATGCACTTTATGACGCTTTAATGGATCTGGAATCAACAGGCCGCTTTCACAATTAGATCCCAACATTTTTCAGTCACATAACAGTTTTATTTGGCACTAAAATCCCCTCATCACAGGTTGTAGCTTTGACGGCTGCAGAGAGAAAAAGTAAATCCTAATTTAATGGATTCTAAACAGGTTTTTAATATTCAGTGTTTTCACTCTGGAAAGAGACGAGATAATGATGGAGCAGCTGGGAAATAAAACTAACTGTGTCTGTGAATGCAAAAAAAATAAATAGCAGTGGTATCCCAATATTTAAACTTTTTAATGATGTGTAAGTACTATTTTTACAGTTATTCCATCTGAAAAATCTATTTTGTTGAACAGTGTCTGCTCAACCATCTCTGATTTGCATGAAAAGTTTATAGCATTAAAAATGGATATTTCTAAAGATCATTGTGAAATCTTAGCTTGATATATAAAGTACTTTCTGATGATTATTTTTTTCAGAATTGCCCATCAACCCACTCTGAATTTTTTACTCTTATTTCCTCATCTTCAACTTAAATATAAGCAGAGACTTTATGATCTAGTTATCCAATAATACAGGTTCTGAATCAGGGACAGGTTTTTATCATTAATAGTTTCTGAGATGTTATTGTTTAAGCTTAGCCTCAGATTTCAACATGCAACAAAATGTCAATTCAAAAAAAGACAAGAAAGTCTCAGAAATTCTTGCAATTTCAGTCTAACATTCCATAAATATCATTTTCTATTTTTAGTTAATGATTAAAAAGTTTCAAGCAAATCAGAGATGGTCAAGTAGAAGACCAGTAATGATTTTAGATGGAATAACCCGTCGATGTGCATGTAGATAAAGATTATTTTCATTAGAGATTCATCTTCTGATTGTTTTCTTTATAAGTGATTGTTAAAATTTGCCAAAAATAGAAGTCACAGTTTCTTAGCCCTCGTTGCAATCTCCTCACTTTACATGTATTTTTCCAACCACCAGTACAAAGGCTCAGTATTTTTAAACTTATTCTTATATGTGACAGAGAAAAGCAGGAAATCCTTATGTTTGAAAAGTTGTAAGTTACGTTTTTTGGCATTTCTGCACGCCAAGATTATTGCAGGAATCTCAAAAACAAGAGACAAAGAAAAGAGACGACTGGTTGGAGGACATCATCTGTAGTTGTGATGCTGTTGTCTCAGTTTGAATCATTTTAATTTCATGCAAATCTGATAGCAGAGACAAGAACACTTTACAGCTGGCAAGAAAAAAATCACCAGGAATCAAGAAATATCAACGCATCAGTTGATTTATTAGTTGGAGCTGTTTGGTTTTGTTTTTTAAGGCCTGTTGATTTGAGATTCATTTTGAAAACACTGGAGTCATTCTGCTGCTCCTTTCTGAACTTTTGGGGGTTTTTCTTCCTTTTTTTCTACTTTTCCTCCTCTGCTGCTCTTCAGAGGGAAAAACCTGATGCCGATCACACCTGTCCTCTCCTTTCTCCTCCTTCCTTTAACCTTTGCTCTGCTCTGTTCCACCTTCATCCATTCAGCTTCAGATTCGCTGAGATCTTTTGAAAATGTCACATCTGGCTTCAAAGTGTTTGGATTGTTGGGACAAAAAAAGGCGTATAGAGTTCAAATCCAGGATCCAGTATTTACTATCACTGATATAAATAAAGTTTGTGGGACGTTAATCTCCCTTCACCAGACTAAATATCACCCGTATGCTGAGAAAATGAGGGAAATATTTGGTGCTGATGCAGAAGTTTGGGGTAATGTGGGATTTTTATAATATTATATCAGCATCTGCATCTCTCTACAATATTTTTCTTCAAAGTAAAACACCTATAGAGGAAGAAAACAAAAAAAAGCATCATATTTGCTCACCAGAAGTAGCTGAGATAGCATCAGAAACAGGAGTTTGCCACCTTTCCTGTTTTCCTGCTGCTTCCTGAGCTCCAAAAAGTGTTTAAAAATCCACTGGATTATCTGAAAAATACACACCGACCCGAGGCTGCTCAGCTCAGCTCAGGAAATGTTGATTAGTTTTTATTTTAGAGATGCATGCTTTTCACCCAAGAACCACACATTAACTGTTTTTCATTTGTAAATAATCATTTTTGTACATATCAGCACATTTCCTGTCAGGTTTGCAGGTTTTGCAGCATCCTCAGTTACTAATTTAGGCTCCAGCAGTGAAATTATTCCATGTTTTTTTCCTTCAACATCATTAAACAACAGAAGCTCATGACCTATTTGATTTCTGAGTTGAACATTACACAGTTAGCTCACACATTTCGACAGACATAGTTCATCAATGTGATAAATGAGTAATTCACAGCAGAGAGGTGGATCTGTGGAGGTTCACAGGTGTAATGAAGCTAACACACATTTGTTTGTTCATGCTTTTCTGTCCCTAGTTCCTTATTAATGTGCTTTGCGGCGGCTCTTTCAGTGATTAACTCCTCTCGCACAGAGAGACTCTGAAATGTAGAATTGATTTTGTCAATACATTTTAGCACAATCCAGCATATTTCAAATAGGCTTTTAAGCGTCCTGCCCCAGAGACGGCAGCTGAAAACAGACCAGAAGCAGCACGTTCCCTTTCCCAGCGTTGATTAATGGGAGAATTGTGCCTTCAGATCTAAATTCCAGCAAACAGCTTTAACATTCTGCACTCAGAGAACAGTCTGGAGCCCAGCAAGGGTCCCGTTTCATCTTTTTATCAGAACTGCTTCTTTAAATATTAGTGAAGCGCCTCAGCGACAAACATAAAAGCCTCATATTCTTTTTTTTTTCCAGTTGTTTCATTTAGTTGTGTTTCACTGTAAGCAAAGGAGGTTGACAGGATTAATGTAGCGACTAAACAAGCACCGGATCTGACATTAACTATACCGATACCAAGAGTTACACATTTCCCAGTCAGAAGATGGGAAGGGGAACAGTGTAGTTCAGTAATTTCTCTTTACACAAAAGATGTGAATAAATAACGAGGCTTTTACTGGCAGCAGAGGACGTCTGAGGGCTGCTGGCATTTACGTCATTTTACAGCTTCAAATTCTTATTGTCCTGAGTAAGCAGGTAGCGACTGTGATGAATACTTAAAGCTTTAAACCCTCCCAATCCCAGTTTTGGGATATTTTTTGAAAAAGTTTTGGAAGTCAGATGTGTAAATGAATGCACCAATAGTTTGTGTGTTAGTCTGATAGTATGATGATGATATCTAGATCAGTTAGTTCAACAGATTATAATATTTGCATTGTTTTATTATCATTTTAAGTCTTTCCACTTCAGTCTGCTTCTGGTTTACGAAGCTGTAGCTCAGTTTTCCAGGAGCTTGTGATTAGCTTTCTATTTATGATTTCATCCCCATCTATGCTGACGTTTTCCTTTTAAAAAAGCAGGTGTGAACTTAAATCCACCTTTGGTTTGTTTCTGCAGGTGAAGTTAGTCGTTTAATATTTGCCTGCGTAGACAGATATCCGGTCATGTCTCGGTGCTGTCCAGGATACGTAGGATGGATTTTCTTATGGAGGTAATCACATCTTTATGCGGTAGATTTTCGTTTTTCTGGGGGTGCAAGCCGAATTGTCCCGAGGCTTTTGGAAGTTCTCTGGATGACCCTGCGATGTAGCAGGTTTGAAATGCTTCCGGAGACGCCTGAGGACAGCAGGAGGGAGACGAGGGTTCACTGCAGCCCCTGGACCTCTGTCAGTCATCCAGCATGAGGAAGGAATAGTGCTGAGAGGGAAACCAGCTGCAAACACACTCGCCCTGCAGAGAGCCGCGACCCCATGTCCTGCCCCACACACACACACACACACACACATGCATGGACACACTCACAGATTTAAACATGCGTTGCCACATGTGGCCGCACCGATGCACACTTATGTATCTGTGTGTGAATATATGTGACAGATTTTGTCTGACAGCAATGTCATCGTCCTGCTCCTTATGTCCTTCCTGTGTCCGTGTGTGTCGGTAGATGTGTGTTTAGTTATGCAATAATAGGGTACATGTACAATCGCGGGACTTTTTGTGACCACAGAAAAACACAAAGCGACTCAATGAGACACGTAATTATCATATAAAGAGACGAGAGACACACAAAATGACCACAAAAGATCTAAAATTACCACAAACGGACTAAAAAAAGGCCACAAAGGGGCACAAAATGACCACAAAAATGCACAGAATGACCACAAAAAGGCTTAAAATTACCACAAAACAGTCTGAAAATGGCCAAAAAAGAAACAAAGTCAACACAAAGACGCACAAAAACCACAAAAAGACACATAGTTACCACAAAAAGGCCTGTACATCTTTATTAACCCTGGCATTCAGATAGCGACTGTGTCAAAACAACTAAAAATAATTGGATACATGATTCTCTCTCCATCAGTGTGTGTGTTGAAGTGTGTGTGCGTCTCCATATTTACTTTGATCATTAGTTTGTACATTACATCTCTGTAATGTACGCCCGTGTTGGGATGTTTACAGCAGTAAACAACATTAGAAACACATTTTTAATGAGCTGCTGTAGTGAAACTCTCTCTCTGTCCGCTAACTGTAGCGCCGCCATTAATCAGAACAAATCACCAAACGATGTAAATGCATTTATTTGTGTCTTCATCGCTGCACTGTGCAGCTTTAAATGAACAACCTTCACATTAGCAGTGATCAGTGAGCCTTGGGCATTAATGCTGCTGATGTTTTCTTCATTTTATCAGCTAAATGCGTCTTTTAATATAATCATTTCTTGCATATGCAGCAGTAAATGGCATAAACCAACAGAAAGATGGTGGAACAGAAGGTGATACTGATGATTAGAATATAGATCCTTTAACCCTCATGTCGTCCTGCAGGTCAAAATTCACCCGTTTAAAGTTTGAAAATGTGGAAAAAATCTATATTTTCACAGTGAAAGTTCTGATGTCCACATTTTCAACATTTCTGGGAAATCTTTGGACATTTTTGGTGGAAAAAAAGAAATGTTAAAAATGTTTCTTAAGAACATTCACATAAAAATTTTATGTGAATGTTCTTAAAGAAAATATTAGAAGTTTTACTAATATATATGGAATCACTTTAGATATTTTTAGGATTTTTTTGGAAGATTTTTACTAATTTTTTGAAAATATTTACAAGAATTTTCTTGCCAAATTTGGGGGATTTTTTATTTTTATTTTTTTAAATAAAACTTTTAAGGGAAACTTTTAAGGAATTAATGGAATTTTCTTCCTGAAGGTTTTGCAAATTTTCCTAAATTTGAGAAAAAATTTTTTGCTGAATTTTGGGGGGTTTTTCAGACAAGGAAACAATATTTTTTTGTGCCCAGAAATGAGGACAACAGGAGGGTTAAACAAAAGCAACTGGACTGGCTTGAGTTTCTTGAAGATGTTTCACCGCTGATCTGAAAGATTTCTTCAGTATGTCTGTCAGTATTTTAACACCGAACACGAACGCCGAGTCCAAACTCAACACCTTGTTCACACTTTGTCATCGTCATCATCATCGGTTTGCATCATCAGCTGTTGAGTCGTGCGACAGTCGTCTTGGCATCTGTAAAATCTGACACACGGCATTGTGGGTATTATATAAAAGATACATTTACATTGAAATAAAACAGTGGACAGTACATGTTTTGCACTAAAGACAGTTTATTGTCATCAGTCCTCCTTATTTCTCATCTAATATCTTTTCTTCCTCAAAAAATAATGTTTGAGTTCAACAAAAAACCTTAATGCAGCAGTTTGTGTCAATCATTCTGATTTGTGACGACTTCGAATTAAATTATGTTCAAGCAACAAACTACATTCAGTTGTGTGAATTATATTTTCCTCTAAAGTCAACGATACTTTTAATTATTTAATAAATGGGAGCATAAATACAAGTTTTAAGTTGACTGATTTAAATAAGCAGTATTTTCACATTATATAAGTGTTATTATTTCAGTGTTATGTAATTAATTACCATATTTATGAACACAAGCTTTTACTGCAGTAATTATAAAAATGTGGTTGTTCCAACTGGTATTTCCACAATATTTACAAGAAATTTCAAGCATTGTTTTTTAAGCATTATGTTCTTAATTACCATAATTATGAGCTCAAGCTTTTACTTTGATCAATCATTAAAATGAAGTTGTTCCAATTCCACATTATTTAAACAACATTTTACAGTGTTATCTGCATAATTAGCATAATTATAAACACAAGTTTTTAAAGTGGTTAATCATAAAAACCTAGTTGTTCCAACTAGGTTTTTTTTCATTTGTTTGTTTTACTTTTTTTTTTTTTACATTTTTAATAAAATGTTTTAACTGTTCTGTGCATATTTATGCACACAACGTTTTAGGTAGATTAATTATAAAAAAAATAAGTCACTTTAATATTTCAATGTTATTTAAAATACATTTTTAAGCATTTTATACTTAATTGTCATAATTATGTACACAAGCTTTTAAATTTGATTAATTATAAAAAATTAAGTTTTTTATAATAAGAACATTCGCATAAATATATATATTTATAAATATATCCATCCATTATCTATACACCGCTTAATCCTCACTAGGGTCGCGGGGGGTGCTGGAGCCTATCCCAGCTGACTCGGGCGAAGGCAGGGGACACCCTAGACAGGTCGCCAGTCTGTCGCAGGGCTACATACAGGGACACACAAGCACTCACACACTCACACCTACGGGCAATTTAGAATAATCAATTAACCTTAGCATGTTTTTGGACTGTGGGAGGAAGCCGGAGTACCCGGAGAAAACCCACGCATGCACAGGGAGAACATGCAAACTCCATGCAGAACGATCCCAGGTCCAAGCTGGGACGTGAACCAGGGATCTTCTCGCTGCAAGGCGAAAGCGCTAACCACTACGCCACTGTACAGCCCATTTATAAATATATAAAATATATATTTTATTCACATAAAAATCAACCAAAATCCAGCAAATTTCACTGGATTTTGGTTGATTTTTTTGTGAATGTTCTTAAAGAAAATATTAGAAGTTTTGCTGATATATATAGAATCACTTTAGATATTTTTAGGATTTTTATGGAAGATTTTTACTCATTTTTTGGAAAATATTGACAAGAATTTTCTTGCCAAATTTGGGGGATTTTTTTTCAAATAAAACTTTTAAGGGAAACTTCTAAGTAATTATTGGAATTTTCTTCCTGAAGGTTTTGTAAATTTTCTGAAATTTGGGGAATTTTTTTGCTGAATTTTGGGGTTTTTTCAGACAAGGAAACAATATTTTTTGTGCCCATAAATGAGGACAACAGGAAGGTTAACCCTCCTTCTTTCACTCCCTCTTTGTCCTCTCACCAACCTCCTCTCATCCTCATCATACATTCACTAACATCTGTTTGACTTCTCCTCTGTTCCGACTCGTCTTCATCCTCACCCCGTTTTCTCTCCTTCCTGTTTGTCCTCTTTCCTCCCCCTCTCCTCCCCGTGGACAGTCTAGACTTGTGAAGTCTGTCACATTCTTCAGACTTTGCTCTTGTTCTGCTCCTGTTCTGCCTCCTTCTGTGACTCTCCAAAAGTGTGACAGTGTAACATCTCCTTCCTCCTCCTTCCTCCTCCTCCTCGTCCTCTCCTTCTCCCCTGCTGTACCGTTCACTCCTGTCAAAGCTGTCGTCTTCCTTCGTCTCCTTCCCGTCGTCTTCATTCCTCCATCTGTTCTTCTGCAGCTTGACACAGTGCAGAAGTTTCTCCCCTCAGCTCTTCTTTGTGTCTTTTTATTTGTCTTACTCCTCATCTGCCTCCTGCGATGAAACCTGAATCCATCAAATGTGAAAAATCTTCCTCCTTCTTCTTCTTGTTCCTTCTTTCATCGTTCTTTACCTTTCTACCTCCACCTATGGAGCCTCTCCTCCAGTCCCTCTTCCTCTCCCCGTCGGCTTCCATCACTTGTGTTGAACTAAGGACTCTATCAGAGCATGACAAGGTGTGAAATCCCACAAACACACTCCACACATGCTACCTCCTGTCGGCACATATTGACCGAGGTTTCATCCAGACGAAGAGACAGACACACTCTGTAACCCAAACCCAAAAACAAGTTGAGAAAACTTGAGAAAACGGGAATAAAATGTGTGAAAATCTGTGTATTGCACCTGCTTTTTGTGCAAAGGACAGAATTTTAAACTCGAGATTGAATGTTTCTTGCAAAAATGCTCCTTAGTAGTTAACTTTCCTCCTAAAAATGTCGTGTAGACATTTAGACTCATAATTTAACCAGGAGCGTTTTAGACTGATTTAATGTCTGTGAGACAAATGAATTGGACTTTTAATTCCAGGTCCTGAGACAATCAAAGTCCCACTTTGCATATCTATTCAGTTTGTCTCAAAATACACACTTTTTAAGCCAAACCAAAAAGCCAAATGAGAATATTCTGAATTTAAAAGCCACAAATGTTTAAAAAAAAAATTTGGTATAGAATGTGAGTGTTTTATCCACTTTCTGTTCACAGGACTGAACCTTAAGCTCAAGACTGAACATTTCTTGCAAAAAATGCACCTTAGTAGTTAACGCTAACTCCTAAAAATGTTATGTACATAGACGTGAGGTTTTGCTAAACTTTTGGACTGATAATTTAACCAAGAGAGTTTCATACTGATCCTGGCCTCTATCTGTCTGAAAAACACTTTCAGATCCAGGGACACCTAAAGTAGCTCTCCCACTTTCACAAGTCAAAAGGTCAGGTTACTCTAGGAAAGACTCGGTTTGTATGATGTGTTTTCCAACTGATAGACACACTTTGTAAACCAAACCATAAAAACCTGAGAGTTTAAAAGCACAAACATTCATACAAATTGTTCATATGACTGAATTTTAAGCTCAGGATTAGACATTTATTTGTATATGTATATTATACCCACTCTGTGTTCACAGAACAGAATTTAGAAGTCTAGATTTAACACTTTTTGCCAAAATGCACTTTTCTCCTAAAATATTTCACATGAATGGACTTGAACTGGCTGTTTTTGCCAAACATTTGGATTGTTAATAAGACCAAGAGAGTTACAAACTGATTCACAGGTTCTAACTCCCAGTCAGATAATATTTTCTATGAGAAAAATGAAAGATTTTTACTTTTAGATCCAGAGGCTCCTGAAGTATCTCCTCCCACTTTGCAAATCCATTAGACTTGACTCCAAGGGTGAGGAAAAGGTTTTATTGCTGCTTTGAATGGTCACACTGGAGGGCTGAGTGAACATCCAGACATAATTGTGTCCATTGTGTTGTTTAAAACACACAAAAATCCAAGAATAGTGGGATAAAGGATGTAAAAGAGGGAGCAAGAGTTCAAACTCCTCCTCCTCGCCCTGCATGAAGCCATTCAAGCGTCTAACAAACGTCTCAGATCGAGTTTAATCGTGGACTCTAATCTAATTGTTCCAGTGTTTCTGTATCGCTAACAGACTCTTTCACAGCAGAATTACTGTTATCTGTCTGATATGACAGTAAGAGTACATGCAGAGGCTGTTGTTGATGCCTTTCCATGGCTTTTTTCTGTTTAGATTTTGATCTGAAAGAAAATAATTTGACAGATCTGAGTGACCGAGGGCACGAAACAACAGCCGAAGAAGGAGGAGGAGGAGGCCTCTGTGGAGAATTTTAAACACTGAATCACACCTAAAGTCCCTTATTTCATCTAAACACCAACGTGGCTTATTGGTACGGCTATATCTTTTATTTAAATACAGATAAATAAAGAGAACAGGACAGTGTTGTGTTTGCACAGCGCAGATTTAACCTCGTTTTAAAGTCAGGCAGGAGAAGCGTAAATAAAAAGGGAAAGAATAATATGAAGTTTTCAAATGATTCAGTGATTTAGAGATGAGAATGACATCCAGGATATTAGCATGCAGCGTCCAGGGGGGAAGGAATGGACAAGAAAACAGAGCGAAACAGATAATAATCCTCTTTCCACAGTGGCAGCAGGCAAAATAGATTATGAAAACCATTCTTTATTTTTTAAAAAAGAACCAGCAGTAATGGCAGCGCTAATGGGAGCGAGATGCTGCCAGTTGTCCCCACATGGACCCATTTGTTCACAATGAAAATACCATGGTAGCAGTTTTAATTTGACAGCCACTGTCAAGGTTGGTAACTGAATATGTAATGTGCTCTTTTGTTGGTTTGCTCTGCCAGTTTGCTGAAGCTTATTTGAATCGAAACTAAATCAGGAAAGAAGGAATTAGAGGAGAGAGACGGAGCGAAGAGGGCAGTTTGGAGGTTTTAATTGTAAGAGGCAGAGAGACAAAGAGGATGAGGTGACAGAAGATGGATCAAAAGGAAAATAAAGATTAAGAAAGATGGTTATGTAACAAAAATACAGATATTTAAGGATCCCGCAGTGGCAGATTATATCCTCGTATTTGGTGTCAGTTCATTTAAAGAGACAGTCTACATAGTGGAGGGAAACCTTTAGAAACTGGGGTCTAATTTGAGAATTAAATTTAATCACCTTTAAAGCTAAACTCCCAGTGCATTCAGCAATATTTCTGCTCCGGCTGTAAAACACATTCATTTGTATTTAATTGAACTGAGCTGCAGAGAAGGACACCGGAGGGGCGAAAAAATCCAAATGATAAATGGTACCGACAGCAGCTTTGACAGGAACCAGCATCTTAGCCGGCAACATTCAACCTCTGTCAGGTCCATTTACTTACACACACACACACACACACACACACACACACACACACACACACACACACACACAGTGGGAGTGTAGCTAACAAGGATACTGCCAGGTCGTGTTCACCCCACGAGGTTTCATGCGGCCGTTAATTGACTTCATTAAATCACCATTACATAGTGTGTGTGTGTGTGTGTGTGTGTGTGTGTGTGTGTGTGTGTGTGTGTGTGTGTGTGTGTGTGTGTGTGTGTGTGTGTGTGTGTGTGTGTGTGTGTGTGTGTGTGTGTGTGTGTGTAAGTAAATTTAAGCAAAAGTGCTTCAGCTAAAAGTGGACCTTGAAGGGGATGGAGGATATAATTGTCACCAGGCGGTCTCAGTGAAAAGGTTATCTCAGTGATTCTCAAATATTAACATGTCTGAAAACTTTTATAATTACTTTGGTAGTTTTCTGAAGCAGCTTATTGCGCCCTGTGGCTGCATTTTATTGTGAACGTGTCTCTCAGCTTCAGTAAAAATATGGAGGCAATGAGGCAAAGTGGTTGTAAAGCCACAAGATCCACATAGAGAGGAGGTCTGGGTGGAGTGATGGGTCAACACAACATTAGACAATAAAGCCGCGTGTCCACCAGATGTGATTTTCCTGCATGTAAACATGCCACATCTGAAAATGGCATGGATGACGGGCGGTCACTAGCGGACCACAACATGGTCACATGACAGCGCTGGAGCAACAGCTGGTCACTACGTGGTCACATGATCGCGCTTTCAGCTGACAATCCAGTAGCCGAGTCCGATAAACAAGCGGCTCGGCCGCAAACTTTCTCTTTTATTTTGAAAACACTTCAGCGAAAAGTATTTCTGAAAGCGTTTGAGACGAGAAATAATCTGCAGCAGCTGAATCTGTCCTGGTTTTAGGTCAACGATCGCTAGGTTAGATGTTTGGGGAAAGTTTCACGATGCGTGGAATCTACGCACGATGCATCCAATTTGCATAAAGTAGAAGTCCAGTCTACTTTATGCAAATGAGCTTTGGGTAAACACACTGGATCACAGCTGGAAACGCACCGCAACTGGACCAGCATGCAGCATGCGTTGCGTTTCAACGTGCAATCTGGTGTGTTTACCCAGAGAGGGCTGCAGCTCATTTGTATAAAGTAGATTTGACTTCTACTTAATGCAAATTCAGGATTTCCTTTAATTTATCACTTGTTTGAACGTATGCTGCAGTAAAAACAAAATACACTCTGTTTTGACTGCTCCCCCTCCAGCACTTGTGCTCCAAGGACATGCAGAAAGCCACCGAGCCTCCACTTCATGATGGAGTTTGATGAAACAGCTCCCGGCAGACATTTAGATTCCCATTTGTGGAAGTAACTGAACTGAGGAGAACAAATGACCAATGAGCTGATGTGGACCCACAACGCGTTTGCACTCTAATGAAAGGCTGTAACGTCGACCACCATTCCCCCGTGGAAACTGAGCCGGTGGCCGTTCTCTCTGCACCTTCACCCTTTGATACCAGCAGTGAGTTCTGGGTCTGCAACACGGACCACAAAGACGGACGGGGAAATAAAAGAGAGGGTGGTGGCGTTGGAGAGCGGCGGGGATAATGAGACGACGGAATATTTATCTTTTTTCACTCAGTGATGCTATTAAACCTACTGAAGGGTGTAAACTTAATTAAATAAGCTCAAATCAAAGTCACATCTAGATATTAATTTAACACAAAGGTTGATACTAGAAGTGGAAATTATGAATGTCTTTGTTCAGTTCAAACGCTGAGTTTCTTTTATTTAGGGGGAACATACAGAGTGTCACAGCTGCACTTTCAGTCACCTGTCAGAGGAGATTATCTGATAAAAGCCACCAGTGAAACTGATTATTGCCATTGAAGACTGAGTGTTGAAGATTTAATCGTGCATGTATCCAAACCCTGCTATCTTGGATGCTAAACCAAAGGTGTTTTGCATTTTTCATGCTGTATTGAAGCGTTTTAAAGAATTGCAGTGGACAGATGGTGTGCTGCTGTTGTTACACTGTAAAATGTAACACTGATGAGTCCATAACAACTGACACAAACTGACAGTAGTGTCCCAGTGAGGCTGGTGAAATTGTCCATATTTATAATAGACATTAGTGTTATTGGTCATTTACTGTTCATCAACTTTGCACATTGGATGTTTTCAGACGTCAAAAATTTCCTGAAACTCACTCAGAATTTCTACTTTCTACTCAAGTTTTGCATTATCTCTTTTCTTTCCACTCCATTGAATGCATTTCTCCCCAAAACCTGCTGTTCTGTTCTAACGCCGGCCTCGGTTGTCGTCTTGTGGTGTTTTCAGAGGAGCAGCTGAAGGAAGAAGAGGAGGAAGAAGAGGCGCTGACGGGAAAAGACGAAGAGGAGCGTCGCATCGCTGAAATGGGCCGGCCCATGCTGGGAGACCACGTCAAACTGGAGGTCATCATAGAGGAGTCGTACGAGTTCAAGGTGAGGCTTCGTCTTTCTTTGGTCCCATTCAGGTCTGATCGGAGGTTAATCCATTCGGCCCAGATGGCAGAAGCACACGGTTTACATGAGGAGTCTAATTAATGCTTTGTCTGAGCACAAATGAATGTGTGTGTGAGGATGCAGGCTTTATGTAATTCTCTTCACATTTGCATCCCAAGTATTTTAGTGCCACCTTTTGGTAAATTTGCACCAACTTCCCAAAACACTGAAAAAGCCAGAAAACCCTCCTGGATCATAGGAATGCTCTGCTGCAGGTTTCTGTAAATGTAGAAAAATAGCCAATTATTATCAGCCACCACAGAATCAAATCTAAAATGTGACCAAAACACTTTTTTTGCTCTGTTTGAAAGTTAATCCCCGAAACACACAAACGCAAACACACACAAAAAAAAAACTACAGGACGCACACATGGTCTTAAAAAATACAAGGATCAGAGATCACATCAGTAAACTATTTATTAATCACATTGCAAAAAGAAAATAATTGAAATTAAAAGCTGTTTAAAATGTTAAAAGTCTGGCAGCAAGGGGGTCAGAAAAAAGTACAAAGAAGACTGAATACTGTCACGTTCAAAAACTGTAAAATATCAGTAAATATGTGTGAAATATTAATATTTTTAGCTAATTTAGGTGTGATCACACATTGTAAAAGAATGATTTACTGCTTCTAAAAGTACGTATTTTTGATGTGGACATTGTACACACTTTTTTATACAATTTGCATGTAAATAAATTAATAAATTAATAGTAATTACTATGATTTTACTGTATATTGTCCGTACTTTAACACAGCAGTGGAAGTCTGTAAAATGTAAAACAGCTTAAAAATAATTTATCATTTTTAACTGTTAACATACTTAATATTTCTTTCAATAATAGCAAATATCGGCAAAATAATGGTATATTATGCTGATTTCAAAGCAGTTAACATGTAAATGTACACCTTTTTCCTTTAATTTCGCTAATTATCTGTAGAGTCACAAAATGGTGAAATCAGTTAAATCACGTTAAATTGTTCAAAAAAGTTACAGCTAAAAACTGTTAAAAATGTTCATTTTTTAGCTTGAGTTAATTGTGAGGCAGCTCTGCAAAAAGAATACGAGCTGTCTTATTTCTTTCCTTGTTGTTATAGAAAGCCTCTAGACTACTTTAGTTTTTAGATACAGATTCAGAATGAAAGTCACATCTCATTTGAGGAGATTATCCTTTGACAGCTCACTTACAGTCCGTTTTCCACTGCAGAACGTTTTAGCACCTGTGTGGATGTTGGACTGCTTGTGTGGATTCTCTTTCAGTGCGATTTGCAGCTGAGAAAAAGTGCCTCCTCTGAGGTCGGTGCTTCTGAACGGCCTATAAAAACTGCCGAACAAGGCTGGATGGCGATTGATTAAACTCGGAGACGACAATAAAAACATTTTGATGTTGTGATGTCTTCTTCGAGTGGCAGTCTTCTCTGCTCGCCGTGAAGGCTTAAACAACAAACAGCAAACAGCAACCAGTTCCCTACATTCTTTCCCAATGCTTTGGGACTGACATGTTCAAAGCTGAAATTGCCAATTAGAAGGCAGAAAAGGTAGCATCTCTAATGTGTTCATTACTGATGTCATAGATACAAATATACGCTCATAAAAACAGCACAAAACTACCTCGCTCATATATGAAACTCTCACAAACCTGTCTGATGCATACAGGAAACTACTGTAATTGTGTGTTTCCTGGCTGTCCTCCTCCCACGCCGTCTCTAAGACGAGCGTAGATGTAATTAGCATCCATGTAACACACTGTGTGTGTGTGTGGTACTAATGTATGTTTTTTCGCTGCCGCTCCGCCCACACACTCACTCTAGACAGACAATATGATGTATAATAACATCCAGTAATAGCTTGCCACTTGACAGCACACTATACTTTGTCAAGTAGTGCAGTGCATGCGGCTGGATCCTATAGTCATCTGAAGGACTGCTCATCGGCAGGTAGAGGAGAAAGAAGAGGTTAGAAGTTAGAGGAGGGAAAAGTTTCTAGGAAGTTGAAGGTTTTCTTTTTCAAGCTAAGATGAGGAAAGTTCTGATAATAGTACTCGTAATGAAAGAAAGGAAAGATGTGAGGACAGAATCTGAGTCCAGAGATGGAGGGAAAGAAGCCGGTCTCCATCTGACTGTACAGGCATTTGTTTCTGTCTACGTATAAGCACTGATCACAACAGACACAAGGACAGAAAAAGCAGGTATTACTATGTAAATAACCTGCATACATGGGGTCCTCGACTTACATCAGAGTTCCCTTCCTACGGTGTGATGAAGACGATTTTGCCGTAAATCGGAACTCTGATGAAAATGTAAACAAAGCCGTTCCGTGCATCACGATGTCAATCAGTTTACATATTTGTACAACTACAGTAACGACAAACAGTCATTAGCTCACACTGAAACACAACTTGGTAGGAAAATACCGGAGAAAATGTAAACTGTAAGGCTGACTGAGAGCCATAATGCAAAAATCTCTGGATGGCATCCCAAAGAAACAACCTTCTCCTCCACACAAAACTGCCAAGATTTCACTAAAGAACAAGAAAAGAAACCTGATTGTTCGGCATGTTTGGTTTGAACCTGTTCGGGACTATCACAGTGAATGCATAATCCTGACAATGAAGCACAGAGGTGGAAGTTTGATTATTACAAAGGGGGAGGTGACATTTAATCATGGATATACCAAAATACTGACTCATAGGATGACTCCCAGTCTGTAGATGCTTGGTGGAAGAGGAATTTTCCAGTATGATAATGATCCAAAACACACCGCTAAAATTCACACAAGTTTCTAATGAAGAAAAAAGTGAAAACTATGACCTCACTAAGTCTGTCGCCTGACTTGAAGCCAGTAGAATCCAGCTGATAAACACTCGTCTCTGCAGAAACCCTCAGAAATTTGGACACCACTGATTCTATCATCAAAAATAAAGGTAGTATTGAAAAAGTAAATTAAAAAGTTGAACTTCAGCAATGAAAGATGCACTGATTGTGTTGCATTGAGCTCCTGTTCTGGAACCTGTAGTTGTAGTTTGTAGCGGCACATAGTGGTAGAAGAAACCTAGAATATATTCACTGATCCGCCTTCAGTGCATCACATGTGTGAAATGTGAACACGTGTGAGCAAAATAGACATGTGAAAGCGTGTTTTACACCAGTCGCACTGAGTTTATTATCATGCAATGAGGGAAGAAATGAAAAAGAAAGCAGGAGAGATAAAAATAACAGCGTAACACTGAATGAGAAAGAAGGTATTACAAAAACCTAGTTAGGTTCCGTTAAATAAACACTCCACATACAATAAGCAGAGTAAAGCCGGTTGTGTTAGTGTGTGTTTGCGTGTGTGTGTGTGTGTTCACAGCAGCAGCGAGGCACTATTTACACCCCTAAGCTCCATTCAGCACAATTAGCATCCTAGTTTCCCTCTGAAGTGGAGAGAAAAGAAGGAGAAGCAATCCCCACCGCTCAGCTAATTAGTGTGTGATGTGTGTGTGTGTGTGTGTGCATGTCAGTGCTTGTGTGTTATCCCAATCTGTCATAGTTTCTTCCTTTTTGAAGAAAACAACAAAGAAAATATAAATACAAAGAATGAAGGTGACAGAGAGGGAAAGAGAGCAAAGTGGGAGAATAGAAGAAAAAGGTCCAAAATGTGAAGATGTACGGAAAGTTTCAGAAGCAAACAAATCCGCAGCTGGTAGAAGAAGTTAAATGTGAAAATATACACTTGAATGTACATATTTGAAGTTGGACTAAGCTTATAAAAGATGGATGAAAAGTTGAATGATTGATAAGATTCATCCATATATGTATTCTCACTGATCCAACTGTATGGGCAGACACAGGTCAAATCCATTTATTCATTAGCTATACCAGCGTTATCCTGTAGAGTTTTGCAGAAAGGCTGGATCCTGTCCAAGCTGACACTGAGCAGGAGGCATGGTGCACCCTGGACATGTCGTTCATTACATGGCTTAAGCCCCCTCCACATATAAAACTATACGCCAAATCACTTTGAAGCTGAAGTTATTCACTGGTGGACACTAGAAGCTCTGGTGGTTGAGATACAACAGTTGTAATAAACAGTATTCATCCCCTTGGACGTTTCCCCCTTCGCTGTTTTTCAGCAAAGAAATTATCTGATGGGAATTTACAGATTTCTACAAAGTAATGTCAGTTAATTAAAAGGGCATGAGGGAGGCTCTGAGGTCAGTTGGAATAAGGTGCTAATGATACCAGAATCAGGCTTTTTCACCATCAAACTACATGCTGTTTGGCAAATACCAAAGATCACACATAAAGCAACCAAACAGATCAATCCAAAAAAGCCAAATGACGAACTCTTGCTCACAAACGATTTTATGATCCAACATGACACCCGGAGTACTTGTACCGTGCACAGACTAATCATCTGTATGTCCTTTGGCAGAACACGGTGGACAAGCTGATAAAGAAGACCAACCTGGCTCTGCTGGTAGGAACCAACAGCTGGAGGGACCAGTTCATAGAAGCCATCACTGTCAGTGCAGGTAAGACCAGCAGAGACGGCGGTTCACAGTTCAGCTCGGAGCTCTAACTGGAGTCATCTGAGGTGGTTTTATGAAGCAGATGTGTGTGTGTCCTATAAATTCATTTTAGCATGAACAGCTGCAGTTTTACAGTCTGCTGAGCTCCCTGGTGTCCTCTGCTCTCTGCTACCAGCCTGCTGACCATCAATAGAACCCAAAAAATATCACAGATCTCGTGTGTAAAATGGAGTGGAGTGCTTTCATAGATCCTCGGAGTCAAGTGTGTGCATGTGTTTGACTGGATGGCGGACCGGCCTGTGATGGTTTGGACGGAGAAACGGTGAGCAGATGGGAGATCATGTTGAAAGCTGCATTCTGTGGGAGTGACTGTCGTGTTTCAGTCCTCACAAAGACAGAAGAACGAGGATGTGTGTAAATGTGTGTTTGTGGGAGAGAAAGAGACTCCAACGTGGTTTTAGAGAGTATCAGAAAATCCAAAACTGGCCAGTTGATTAAATCTGACAGTCGTTGGTGTTTAAAATCATCCCTCCCTCCAGCTGATTTATGAGCAGGCCTTGACCAAATGAGCATAAAAAGGTCCAGAGACAAAATCAATCATTCATGAAAGATGCCACTGATGACGCTTCATGTGTGGTGTTCTTTACGTCTTTTAGGTGGTTTATGTTGATCTGTGCACTACCGATTTATCGTAGAACTGCAGAATCCAAATGAAAATTCCTCACAGGGAAAAATGAAGTCCATCCAGACCCTGATCCTCAAAGACAGGAACATTTAAGACTAACGTCACGTCACTGTCAAAATCTGCTATAAGCCGAGATGATGTTAATGTCCCGCGAAGATGGAGGAAGAGAGCATCAGACAATACATTATGCAAACCGGCACTGACAGCGAGAGCAGAGCATGCAAGCGGTGTGAAAACGCCTTTGAGAAACACGACTAGTGTGGGAAAGGAAAGACTGAATCGGAGAAAAAGATCTGTGAAGACAAAGTAGAGAAGGGAAGAACATACAGAGAGGAAAGGAGGACGCAGGTCAGAGGACTGTGAAAAGAGGAAGCGGCAGCGTTTTTCAGATTCACTGCAGAATCTTCACAGTTCATTGGTTTTCTGGAGGTAATTTGCCCTCTGGAGGCAGGATGATGTCACTGCAGCTCATCAGTGGGAAAAACAGAGAGGAATCATCAATATTTGGACGGCAGAAAATCCTGGCTGTTGATGTTTTAAAATTCACCACTTGAACTGATTACCAGCCTCTCTTTTCAGTCGCTTTATTTGTGGATTTTACCTGAAATAGACTCAACAGAAAGAGTTTGCAGACACCTGAGTTTGAGATGGAAGAACTTAAAGGACAGATGGAGCATTTTGGGGTTATTACTGATGCTCCACGCTCCATCACAGAGTCTGTCTGTCGTCACACTTCCAGCTGAATGAGGCCTTCTCCATTAAGGTGTAGAGGATAAATACAGCTGCTAGCTTCCAGAACCTCTCTTCTTGTGGACGTCTTGTTTTAAATTCTGATAAGCTGGTTGTTTTTTACTAAATATTACAGTCACGTCTACAGTTTTCTAGATTAGAATGTAGTATTTTTGAAAATAAATACAGTTAAACCTTCAAGTTGCTGACATCTAGAGGATTAGATGTTGTCTTAGGAACTTAGATTTGTGGGCAAGTGCCAACCCCCGTTCCTATACAGCTAAATGGCTTTCTGGATTACATTTTGATGGCACAGATTTGCTGCCAGATTCCATTTCTTTCTTTTATTGCATTATTGTTACAGGTTACTGGCTTGCCATCCTGGTAACCCAGAACACAAAGATGCATTTTAACCCAAACAGTGATGTGTTCCAGAAGTCTACCCAGTTTTGGTGCCTAACTTTAACCAAGCTTCTAACATGTAAAAGCGTCCCTAAAATCATGATATTTTCCTTCATCTAACTATGTAGTTTTGGTACCTAAACCTAACCAGGAAGCGATCCAGGTGGTCTCTCATCCGTCACGTAACATGAGCCCTGGTTTTCTGGTCTGCTCTCTGGTTTATGCCTCCATCTTTCCATCCAAAGTGGATTTCATGACTCTTTCAAACTGGTTGCCTTTCCTACAACGTCACTAGTAACATATTGTGTTTATTCGAAATGAGATTTTGCTTCCCTCAAAAGGTAATTTAGAAAGAAATTCCATCGTATATGAACGTGATCTTGTGGAGGCTGTTTGTACATCAACATTGATTCAGACCTGCCAGTTGGTCTGGGATAACACCTATTATGGCGAACCCTCCAGAGAAACGCACACAGTCTAAGTGGATCGAGGGAAGTTGTAGGGAGTAGTCTGAGAAAGATGGATAGCCTGGAGCTGTCTAGCTTGTTGGCTGAGAGCACTAACTTCTTTAAGTCTTCTTCTTCTTGTTGAAGTTGCCAGTAAAGGTTACTGCTCTGACTGATCGCCTGCACCTGTACCTGCTGCTGTGAGGTTGATTTTGTTCTGCAGGTAGCAGTTTTCAGTCATTATGCAAAGCTAAGAAGCTAACCAACTTCATATTTACAGTACTAATATGAGAATTATATCAATCTCCTATTCCTCTGCTGTGTAGCTATTTTACACAATGTACTAAAATACTGTATCTCTTTAGTTGGAGTAGTTAAACTTGTAAGTTTGATCATTTTTACTCCTGTAGTTGAGCTTTTAAGATGAATTTGTGCACAGATATTTCCTGTTTGTTACAGCTCTGTTGGATGGTTCTGTCAGTCTAGTGTGACTCTGCATTTTTACAGGATATAGCAGCTACAGATTTGGCTGTAGCAGCATGTCAGTGATTTTTCCTGAGGTGTGCCAAGAGCGACGGACCAGCCTGCTGCCAGAGTTTGTTGCCTTCGCATCCTGAACACAGTGGGTGGACGTAGCACAAGTTTACAGGAGAATTTGGAACTTAGCGCTGTGTGTGGACACTGTTGATGGAAAACATGCATAAATCAAACCACCTCCATCTGTCACTCTTAACTATAAATGTATGGAACAGTGGATCTCTTTGCACAGCCTTGTCTTCAAATAAACATTTGTTTTTAGCACCGTTTGATTGTTTGGCACGTGTGCAGTCAGTGCAGGGAATCTGGGATGCATGGAATCTGGGATGCATGGAATCTGGGATGCATGGACTCTGGGATGCATGGACTCTGGGATGCATGGACTCTGGGATGCATGGAATCTGGGATGCATGGACTCTGGGATGCATGGAATCTTGCAGACTTACGCAGTTGATGAAACTTACATTACATTAACCCTTTGCAGAAATGTGCCTTTATTTATTATTTTAGCTGAGTAATTTCAGCTCCTATCTGCAGCTTTTGCACATTTTGCAGTTTTAAGGGTAACTTACAGTCCATTTTAAACCCAACAAGAGCAAAGCTGGGTGTATTCTGCTGCAGTTTTGTGATTATTTCAAGAAAAACTGTCTGAATACATCAACAATTCAAGCTTATGCTTTCATGAGCTGCACATAGAAGTAGAATTATTATTACAGTGAAGCTAATATACTGTTAGCACGGTGAAACCGGAGCAAAACAATTATTTGTTTGGTGCTTATTTATATAAAATGGTGCAGACAATCACATCAAATTGCAGAGTTGGGTAGAAAAACAATCCATCCAATTTGCTGCTGTGTTCAAAACTAGGTTTCCATTATGCATTGTTTGTCAGTATCCTGCTCAATCACTCCAGTGTCTTCAAATAACTTTATCCTCAGTGTGTGTGTGTGTTTGTTTGTGCTTTAGTTAGCCAGCCTGTCAGCCAGCCTTTGTTGGAGAGCTGATGCCGTTAATGAAAAGGCCTGTCTTTGCTCTCTTATCTGGGATTAGCTTGTCGAGGCTGACAGAGTGCTGTGTGAGTCTGTTGGTGTGTGTTCAAGAAAGAGCTGTACAAAGGTAGCGAGTGCAGCTTCCTCCAGATAGCATGCGTTTGTTGTGAGACACACTCCTGCTTCCTCTTGCACACACACACACACAGTACAGCTTTATTATCTGACTGACAAGGCCATGATTCAGTCATTTACAGCCCTGCAGACTGCTAAAGGGTCAGCTGTAATGCACATACATGCAGCTGACAAGCAAAATCAGATTCCAAAGAATGTCAATTGTTTTCTCAAGGCCTTTAAACCTGAAGCTGATTGGATTGTGAGAGTTGAAAGTGTTTGAGATTTAGACCTGATTGGATGCTTGCAGATGAAACTAGCAGTTCACTTTCAGCTGTAAAACAATTGACAATGACAGCAAGGAAGGAGAGAGAGGGAAGTAGCAATAAACGAACTGATGACACAAATGCTGAGAGTTAAAAATGAAGGTGGCAAAAAATGTTGATGCATTAACTTTAGTGTAGATGATGAAACTGAGTATGTAAAATACAGTGTGGAGTATTAATTTACAGTATAAATATTTGGTTTGCGGATCGATTGGGAATCAGTTGCATCTGCAGTCATTATCAGCAGCTCCCATTGACTGGGTTTTACTACACTGCACCAAGACTCATTCACACCCAGCATGTTTATGACCGTTTGAACTGCAGCGTTTCCTCTTTGGGCTCCGTTAATTTGGTCGTTAGGAAGATGCCAACTTGTGTGGCTCCTGAAAACACAAGACTCATCGTTGTTCTAACACTTAGTGCTAGTGTTTGATACAAATGGTTGTGCTGATGTGTTTGTTTGTGTCTTTTACCAGTAGGTTTACCAAAGAAGAAGTAAGATGACAGTGCAGTTGTCTTGTGTAATATCTGTGATCAGATTACAGACCAAGCTTTTCTCAGTGTACAGTATAGCCAGGATAGAGGTGCATTAAATGAGGTTAGCTGGGTTTATTTTCCTCTCAACAATCTTGCATTTCTGTTCACTTACTTCTCTCTCTTTGGCCCCATGTATTTCCTCCATTTTCTCCCTCAAATCAAGTTTTTACCTCTGTAATATGATCGTATGGTGTTTTTTATGTGCTAGAAGACTCATCGTGTCTGGAATAAACACCCGATAGTTCAGCATAACTTACTGATTCAACCTCCAGAGTTTTACACACAACATAGTTGAGGAACCAATTTTTTAAACTTGCAGGGTTAGGGTTCGGTTCCCGGTTCTAACATGTGTGGCTAACGTGTCTGAATATTAGAACTTGCCAATGTCTAATGCAGTGTGAGTAGATTTGCAGTGTTTCAGCAGAGTCACAGGTGAGCTGGTGTGCTTGATCTGCGAGGAGTAACGAGGGTTGAGTTGAGAGACAAGCAGAGACGACATGAATTCATTATCTCTGGAGGAAACAGTGGTGTAGAGTTGCAACTAAGCGATTTCAAGGCAGGAAGGGATCAATTTCGTGGAGGAAAACAACTTGTAAATATGCAGCTTTTACAGAGAGGAGTTTTTAGGGGTTAAGTTATTGACCAGAAGGAGACTTTAAGTAAGGATTGTGATCAGAATACAGACTAAGCTTTATTCAGGGTACAGTATAGCAAGGATAGACATGCAGCAAATGACATAGTGGGGCTTTATCTGTCCCTAAACATGGTCACATCCCTTGTATTAGTGGATCATCTTTTGATCACATTTACTTCTTTACCCCTCTTTCAATTTCTTCCATAATTAATAATTAATAACCAAACACAGGAGAAAGGTCAAAGATAAGTTCTGTAGAATACAGAAATGTTGAATTCATAATGAAAGCATGAGGAGGAAATGAGGAGACCTGGCTGCAACTGTATATAAAAGATGGACGTAGACTCTTTGACATCACCCATTGGTTTGAGGACTACTGTTGTCAAGTCTCAAGTTTGGGATTTGGCCATTTTGGTCTTTTGAAACTGGATGAAATAAGCTAAGGGTGAATCTAACTGAGCACCGGGGACACCATGTACTGCTTTATCCTCTGTTTTGCTCTAACTGGAATCATAATGTACAAAATAAACATCATGTTGTATTGTACGAAACTTGAAACTGAGACCATAAACTCATGAGGAAAATGAAGGAAAATCAAGTGAGAAGTAGAGTCATTTCTCACTGATTTCTATAGAAATGGACAACTAGAGGGGTTGAGGTCTGCTGGTCATTTGAGCAATGCAGATTAAAGGCTGTGAGTCTTTTACATTCAATCTATGTGTGATGGATGGATGGATGGATGGATGGATGGATGGATGGATGGATGGATGGATGGATGGATGGATGGATGGATGGATGGATGGATGGATGGATGGATGGATGGATGGTAGACATAAGAGGAAGACGATAGATGGTACAGGAGAAAAGAGAAAGATTCAAAGCAAAAGAATCCAAAGATTTGACTTAATTTTCTGACCTACTGCTACAAACATTAATTAAATGTACTGAAAGGCTGGACAGACAGGAAAAAGCAGAAAAGAAGGACATCAGAGAACGAAAACGAACTAAAATGGCTCCAACTGCTCTCATTCAGGCCTGGAAGGTGACAAGATAGAAGATGAAGTAATCTCTCGACAAAATGAGATAAAACCCCATTTCTAATCTCCGACATCTGATCTATTAGTTCTTGTGTTGTGGACAACCCCTATGGACTTGACACACACTGGGTTTTTTTTACAAACCGAGAACTCATGCAACCACACACACACACACACACACTCTTACACAATAAGCCCAAATGGAGACATGCTGTAACTTGGCGGCTCATCCTTTCAGACTCTCACTGCTCGTTGAAGGGTTTGAACAAGTCCAGAGCGGCTGTCACAGATACTGTGGTGGATTTAATACACACACTGATAAGCTAGCTTGGTCTAATCTCATCTCCCCCTCCCTCCCGTTCTGCCTCTTATTCTCTCGCTGTCCCTCCCTCTATTATCCTGCCTCTCTTTCCCTTATCTCCTCTCAAACGTATTAGATTGAAACCGAGATTACAGTCACTTTAAACAAGCCAGAAATATTCCTTCATCTTGACCAAAGACATCAAGACAGCGTCTGACTGTCTGTCTCGTCTTCGGTCCCAAACCAGAGATCAAGATCTAGAAGCCCTCCAGTTATTATTTTGGCAAAATAAATCGAGGGAAGATTGCAGATTTGGAACAGCTTTTCTGCTAAGATGGCAGCCAGGAAAAGAAATGTAAAACCTGCCAACAGCTGACCTTCAGGTCACCACATCACAACACCAACTTGGCTGACATGCACACACATGTACAGGAAACGCATGCCAGACCATGACATTCATCTCAAAGCAAGAAACCTGCATTTAGCCGGGCTTGAAAGCCTCTCCAAATGTCAGTGTGCTGATGTTGTGTGTGTCTACGCTGACCTGTTTTCCCTTGTGTGTGTCTTTTTGTGTGTGTTGTGTGGCTTATGGAGACTATTCCCCAGATAAGCTCACACAGAGACACAGGAGGAGATTATGTGTGGATTCATCACTGTGCACATGCAGTATGTGACAAACCTTCCAAGTCGGAGAGCAGCTTGATCCCGTTGAGTCCTGGATACGTTTGTTGTTGCATGTATGAGATGTTGAATGCAGTGTTTTCCTTTATATGATAAATGTGCAATGGAAAAGGCATTTCTTCCTTTCACCTGAACAGATAAGGCTATATGCTGAAAGAGTTATTGGTTGCTGCAGTTGTAGCTCTGATCCTGTGCATACTGCACATAAAGCAAGTGGGTCAATATATAACTGCAGCACGTTTTGGATCACAGTTGACATTTCTGCTGTTTTCAGGCCTAAAGTCATCATGGCCGCCTATAACCAAACACCACATGGCATTTTAGAGAAGGATTCTTCTAAATATTATATATACAACTGAGTAAAATGGAAACGAACAGTTAATTTGGATCATTTTGTTGGATCGTTTGTGTCTTTAGGATAATTTTCGAGTCATTTAGGACGCGGGAGAAAATAGTCTTTGTTCTGCACAAAAAAGTTTAGTTTGACAACAAAGGCTAGAAAATTGTGAGATGCCTACATTATTTCTTTTCTATTGGTCTGCATCTGCATCATGTCATGTCTTACACTTAAAAAAGAGCAACAAAATCCACATAATCCACACAATTTTGACCCAGAAAACTGGGGTTTGAGTCACATGTGGGACCATTTTTGGTTACTTTTGTTTTATGTTGCTGTTATTAGTCATTTTTCGTAGCATTTTGTTTTGTTTTTTTAATTAAGTCAAAATGTTCTGACTTGGTCTAAGAAAAGATTGTGGTCTGGGATAAAATACTAAACAGTGCAAACGCTGTTCAGTCGATGTTTACAGCACAAAAATACCCAATATTGTGGAAAAAATACTGTAATACATCCATGCAGATACTCTCATTGTTTTCTGTGCTGCTCTGGTGATGAGTTCCATCCCAGACTTAACACCTAAAACATGAAAAAACTCACAACTTTGCAGCCTTTTATGTGGAAATAAGTTTTGCACAGTGGAACAATGTTGTGATTACTTATTTTTTGTGTGACTGGGTTGTTGTCGCTCGATGATTTATAAGTGTACAGAACACATAAATTGTCCTGAGGGTGAAGCTGGACCCGCCGGTGTGATTAATTTGGCATAATGCTTGTGGAACTGTTGCAGGAAAATATCATTACTCTTGTTCTGGTTGTGTGCAGAGGGAAGGGACATGATGGAGAAGTTAACTCAGTGATGGAAGGCAACCAGAGATTCCTGATGTGCTTTTTCAGGGCAGATCTGCTGCATCAGTTGTTCTCCACTAGGATTAATCAAGTTGGCCTGTTAACTAGCTGATAGAGTGCAGTGTGGCTGAACAACTGTTGGCTAACGGTTTAACGTCGACAGTCAGTTTTCACTTCTTTGAACTGCAAGCCCTATTCTTCCTTAACCCTCCTGTTGTCCTCATTTACAGGCACCAAAAAATATTGTTTCCTTGTCTGAAGAAATCCAAAAATTCAGCAAAATAATCGCCCAAATTTCTGAAAATTTGCAAAAGAAAATTCCAATCATTCCTTAAAAGTTTCCCTTAAAAGTTTTTATTAAAAAAAATTAAATATCCCCCAAATTTGGCAAGAAAATTCTTGTAAATATTTTCAAAAATGAGTAAAAATCTTTTTTAAAAATTCTAAAAATATCTAAAGTGATTCCATATAGATCAATAAAACTTCTAATATTTTCCTTAAGAACATTCACAAAAAATAAACCAAAATCCAGCGATTTTTGTGGATGTTCTTTAAAAAAAAAACTTCTTTTTTTCATTTCTTTTTTTCCCACCAAAAAAATTCAAAAATTTCCCCAAAAAATTGAAAATGTGGAAATTTTCACCGTGAAAATATGTTTTTTTTTTGTTGTTGTTTTTTACACATTTTCAAACTTTAAAACCGTTCAGTTTGACCTGCAGGACGACACGAGGGTTAATACTGTCCCTGTCAAAAATTCTCTTCCTGCTGATAACCAAATCATGAAACATTCACTGCTCCATTTGAATCAAAAATAATAGTGAGCCTTGGTTTGGTGTTTACCGTGATCCTAACAAGACTGACTGAAAAGCACATGCAGCGCCAACAAATGGACGACAAGAGGGAGAAAAAATTAATCTGGGGGAGAGAGGGATTGTTAGGACAGAGAATGAGGAGGAAAAGTGAAAGAAAGTAAAAGCAGCATCGGCAAAATAAGTACTAGTTCCAATGCAAAGTTGCAATGACAGCAGCAAGTCAGTCTGTCACCTTCACTGGGGAAAGCAGTAGTAGTTATATTAGCAATCAGTTCATTAAAAATAATAACAGCTGATCCCAATAAAGCCCTAATTTAGAGGTGAATTCATTCTGTGTTCATGCATCAGATTTTTTTTCTTATTTTCTAAATGCTAATTAAACCAATGCCAACACTTTTTTAGTTAACTTTAGTAATGGAGTTTTGTGCTTTTAAGGAACAATAATAATAATAATAATAATCTCTCTATGGCCAAATGTCACAGTGTCAAGCACTGCTATTAGCAAATAAAATAGAGTTTTATCATTCCATCTATTCTATTGTATTTATAATGCTTACATTCATGTCCCCTCCTTTCTGTGCACAAAGCGTAATTTGCATTCTTTAGATGATGAATGACTCACTTCTCTAAATGACTGATTATTTAACTGATTTGTTCTTTGCTGACTGACGGATCGTCTTGTCTTAGTCAGACTCATTCACTGATGGATGTTTGACAGAGCGCAAAGAAAACAGATAAAATGCACTTTCTATGGACTAAATTATGAATTCTTCCAGACTGATTGGTCACGTATTTCTTAGCTTTTGAACTATAAAGTTAATTGCTAATGATTTTTCTTTCGTGCCGCGGCCTGTTGAGGAAAGATTGAGGCTGGTTTTGCTGTCAGCTGTCTGTTTGAAGGCCTCCAGCGACTCTGGCGTCTGACAGGACGACTCCGGATGACAGCAGCAGCCAAACATGAATATAAACATGAGCACGTCAGCATGGATTCTGACAGACCGTCATCGTACAGTAGCAGGGTTGGTTTAAAGGACGCTGGGCCAAGAACGTAAATGAGAAGGTGGTTAAAATTCAGATTCACTTTGAGTGAGAAGGTTAAAATTTTCACACCGATTTGTGTATCAGACCATCTGCACACTCACTCTTATTAGCTGGCTGTTATAAAAAGCTATGAGGAGGTTAAATAAATGCCCGTTAACGTTTCTAATGCACGATTACATGATAAAAGAAATTCATCAGGTGTCGTTAAATTCTAACGTCGTGTCATCGATCATTTTAAAAGTTTATGCAAAGCTCCGCTGTGGTCCAGATCTGCTCTGCTGCCATTAATAATGCCTTTAACGTGATTTATCAGGACGCGTTCAGGACGTTTGAATTCATCACGTGTAATTACTGAGCATGGATTTGGTGTCAGATTAGCCGCTGACTGAAGCAGATTTTCCACAGAGCGAGGAATAGATTGGGAAGCAAATTAGATATTAGGAAGGTGAAGAATTGTGAGAATATCTTAACACTAAATCCTTCAAAGGGCCATTACAGTGAAGACAGGTTTAGCTTGCATTTTAAATTACTCATACTGTACGGATACAGTACCTCCACTGATTTCCCCATTGGTGCTTGCAGGGTTTTTACGCCTCCAAATCCAAAAAATAAAAATAAAGAGACCAAGACCGTTGTAAAAGGCCCCGTGCAGTAGAGACATTAGCAGAAGTAGAACAAAAGTGAGAAGGAAATGTCTCCATCCAGCTGTTACAGACCAAGTGGGAGGCAAGGAGGCTGTAAAAAGTGACGTAACTCAGGTGGAAAGTCTCGTTTTATAATTGATTACTGTGTCTGCGCCTGTGAAGGAGCATGTTCCACTGTTCATTTATAGTTTATGGTTTGAAACATTTATTTTTAATTACTTTTAATAAGGTCCGTGACCCCTGAGTAAACCCTTGACCCGGTTACAGAACGTTAATCTTTGTGCTAATCCAGGCTAATGTATACTTACTGCAGAACATGCAGCCTGATGTGGTTCATGACTCATGTTTAATGACTTAAATATCAGCTGCCAACAGGAGGTCAGTATGTAGGGTTAGAATCCAGCAATGATGTCTGGAATGATTGGCTCCACATGTTTCTTTTAAAATCAATGAAGTTTTTTTCTGTGTATGCAAAAGCCCCAAAAGTCCTCAAGTGGATAAAATAATAAGATGCAACTATAAGAACAAGAACAAAATCAAGTCAGGATTATTCCTCATTATAGAACAGTATTCATGATTTCTAAATATAAATTGATCATAAAGTGTTTTTCATTGCTTTTGTAGCCGGCAGACAAGATGCTTTCTAAGTTATGGAGTGATGAAGTTATCAGAAGAATGCTTTCTGTGTCCCTAAAGTCGAGGCAAAAATATATGTTTTCAAGAAGTGAAATTTTTAACAACGTATAGTTTTTTTTAAAAAATATATTCAATTTAAGACATATTTGATAATTAATCAAATCTGTATTCAATATATTAGCCATATTTAATCTGTGAAGCCAAAAAATATATATTTGAGATTTCATGTGTCCAGACAGAAATACAGAGAATAAACAAGTCTGCTCATGTTTGTTATATTTTAAAAATCACCAAAGTTTCACCATTTATCACAGCCTTAAACTGTAAAAACAGATTAATTCTGCAGATTGTCAACCAAGATTCAAGACCTTTATTTATCACAAACACAATTATACGTGGTGTAATGTGTCGGTTGTCGGTTTTGTTTGTGTGTGTCTGGAGCTTTTTGATGCCCCACCGGCTCTCTGGATGTTAATGGTGTGCAGTGAGTGAATGACACGGATGAAATCAATGAGAAATCACAGCGTTCTCTGGGATTCACCCAGTCAGCGTGTTTCACGGAAGCAGCAGGTAGTCTCGTTTATTCATTAGGCTTCCAGAAATGGAGCAGAACAACAGCCAAGTGAACAGAGAGTGAATCGACTGCTAATAGAGTGTGAGTGAAGAAAGTCATTTGAATTTCATGTTTCGGCAATTCCCTCATTCCCACAGAAACACACACATGCACATAAAAAGACAGCAGCAGCGCATGGTTGGCTGTAGTCCATGTGCTGAGGTGATGATTAGACACTGGTACTGATCACACACACACACACGCACGCACGCACACACACACACACACACACACGCACGCACACACACACACACACACACACCACACACACACCTGCCAGTCATTGGATCAGAAATGATGTCTGTCACATTGAGTCTATTTTTTGATGCTGTTCTGTTGCATTTCTGTCACTATAGACTCAAATCTCCAACCCTTCCTTCTGTGCAGTGAGGAAGTCGTTAATTATTTTAGTCATTTGCACTTCAGGTGCTTCTTTAGTCTAAAGCAGCGATCCGCATCCACTGGGCCAAACAGAAAGAATAAAAATGCTGTGTTTTAGTTTTGTTTCCAGGGTAGTCTGAAGGGTGTTTTATTTTGAAAAATGACTAGATCGTCTTCCTGTCACTTCTGACTGTGCTTGTTTCCCACACTTGACTGTTTTCATTTCTCTGCCAAAATTAATAAAGAACAAATGTCTCCAGAGAGCTTTTGTGAAAATAGGGAAAGACTCGATGATAAAATAGAAGAAAAAGTAAATACATATTCAGCAATAAAAAATAATTTTATTCATTATCATAATAATTTTTATTCATTTAGGATAAAAATGATTCTTTGTTATGTGCGTGATGACCAGTCCGTAGAACATTGTCTTCCTTGAAACCGGTCCATGGTGCACAAAAGCTCAGCGACCGCTGGTCTAAAGAACTCAATGAGCTTTTCTTTCATTCATGTCAACAATCAGTACTTCTCACCTCATTTCAACTCTTCCTCTGTTGTCCGTTTTCCTCCAGGCGAAGACGACGATGACGAGGAGTGCGGTGAGGAGAAGCTGCCGTCGTGTTTCGACTACGTCATGCACTTCCTCACCGTCTTCTGGAAGGTTCTGTTCGCCTTCGTCCCTCCCACAGAGTACTGGAACGGCTGGGCCTGCTTCGTCGTCTCCATCTGCATGATCGGACTGCTGACCGCTATCATCGGTGAGACTTTAACCTCCAACGTTTGGAACAAAAGACAGTAGACTTTAATGATTGGATTCTTTTTTTAACCCTCTGAACCTCAAGTGGTTTCTGCGCTTTCTTTTGCTCCCGTCACATTTTAACTAACTGTAGATTTGTTTTTCTCTGCAATTTAAAGTCCTGAACCTGTCTAGAAACAGCACAACCATGGATGGAAGCAGCAAGAACTAATCAGAATCAGCTTTAAGGAATTTGGTTTTGGTTGTTGGTGTCACTCTACAAACGAGGAAAAGAGAATAATAAATTAACTACAGAAAAATAAAGACTATATATAGATATTTACATATTTAGAAAAAAAACTATATATATATATATATATATATATATATATATATATATATATATATATACAGACACAGTTTCAGTTATAAAGCTATAAATCAGGAAAAGGATAAAAAGACATGGCTGTTTTCTTACTAGTTACTAATGGTGTCATGGTTGTGCCAAGGAATGCAATTTTTATTTCGTTTTCACAGAATTTCTTTCCTGCAAATGATTTATTTTGGAGGACCTTTTGAATAAGACATGTAAAATATAGTGATTTTGATAAAAAGTCACAATTATAAGCTTACATTGGGTTAGAATTCAGACCGAAAAAGCACATGAGAATTGAGTAGTTTGAGGTTCAAGGGAAAGTTGAAACAGTTCTTGAGATGAGATTAGATGAGATAAACCTTTACTAATCTTTAAATT